>JAANSQ010003277.1:0-10360 GCA_036850885.1 Lepidocyrtinus dapeste
AAGAGAAAAACATATTCATGTCGAATAAAAGAGCAAGCAAACTTTTATTCTGTTTAGCTTCAATTTACAGGAACACATTACAATTTGAGGTTATTACTCTCATTCAACTTTGGTTCATTAAATTCATTATTATATAATCCGCAAAATCCAGTGTCAACAATTCTTGTCTCAGCAGACTCGCAAGATAAATAAATAGCAAAAAATTAAGTATCCTAAAAATAAAATTCTCTCTCTGAGTACTTCATATCTACATAATTAATTAGCTCTCCTAAAACTACCTAAAATTCCTCATCTATGTAAGTTAGTTTTTACTCGACCACGATTGATTGATTGTAGTGCTTAAATGTGCTACGTTACCGAAATCGCCCAGAATATCTACTTTATTTAACTAAAACCAGAAAAAAATTGCGAAATAGAAAATGCATTAAATACGTATAAATATTTAGTTTGCAGAAGAAATATTTTATCAAAACAAGTACTCTTTTCCATTACTATCTACATTGTAACCGTACGCCGAGGAAACTCTTATGGTCATGACTCTCCTCTCCTAAATGTTTTTTAGGCTCACATCCTATTTTTTATCGTCCTTTGAGATAAACTGGAAATACTTGGCTATGTTCTCCAAGCTACATGGCACGTAAACTATTAGAGACAAAACAATCTTCTCAAAAAGGACTTTCATCTCTAGATTGCTGGACTTCAGGATGAATTTTTAAGATGATTAGACAGTATGAGTTTTCATGCTCACTTGAAGAGTTTTAGTTGGGGAGAGCGTCTTTACATAAGATTCATTTGTAAAATACTAGCCATCATTTTAAAAAGAATTAATTTAATGAGAAACTTTATCCAATACATATAAAAACGATGGAGCTAAGCCCGTCTGTCGCGGTTGCATTTATGGCAGCTCTGGTCTCTTATGCAGGTCAAACCATCAGTAGTTTTAATCCATCGGAAGAAATAATTTGTGACTATAAAAACATGACAAAGTTCCTGCAACAGTTAGCCGCTAATTACAGTAAACTGGCTAGATTGGAATCGATTGGTTTGACGGACGAAGGTAATTTTAAAATGTAGTTTAATAAAAAGTTTTAAAAAAATGTACTTAAGTAGTTTACTTCGGACTTTGTATTTTGAAAATTCTGGAAATAAAAGTTACTTTACTTAAGTTTTCTTTTACACAAATTATGAAAGTTCTCTCTGTCAGGTTGAAGCCCTTCTTGTTAATATAGCAGTTGTGCAAACTTCTGCTACCTATTCTGCAGAATATTCTGATCACGCCAAGAGAATTTAGCAAAGTTAACTTTTTTTGTTTCTTGGAAGATCGTGAACTGTGGACAATTATAATATCTGACAGTCCTTACAAACGACCTATTCTCCGGCCTCAAGTAAAGTTTGTTGGGAATGTTAATGGCATGTCTGGGCCTGCATGTTACGTTCTTCTTCGTCTTGCCAAAGTAAGTTTCCTAAGCTTTAGCTAAGCGTATACTTTGAAAAGTAATTTTAATTGATAAGTAAATTTTTTCAAGTTATATAATCCTACAAAGTATGGCCGAAATTGTCATAATATCAAGGAAAAGTCCTTAATATTTCGCGAGGCTTAAGCTTTGTAGCTGAGAAATGTTGTATAATAGCCAGATGAGTAAAATATTTAAGGTTACAGACTCAATGCAAACAAATATAGTGTTAAGTTATGCGGGAAAGTTAGTTGGTTGTGACGGGAAAAGAGCAGAGGAGAAGCCTACATACTTTAAAAGTTTTGGAATCTATTGTAGTAAATCATAATACGCTTATTCTTAAGATTTGTGATTATGAAGCAATGAAAAGCCAGTTGATGGCTTTGTGGTGTGTGGTGATGATAGTTCGGTTCTCACTTTCTCAAAACTTTTCCCTTCATTCCTTTCTCAGAGTTTCTTGGAGGAGTATGAGAATGAGGCATCCATGGAAAGAAAACTTATGGAAACTATGGAAATCCATATTTTACCGAATCTGAATCCAGATGGATATGCCAAGACTGTTCCTGGGTCTTGCTTCGGAAGAGAAGGAAGGTAAAATAAAAATATGCTCAAATATGTTGGAGGGAACAAACTTTTGACTTATGGGATCAGTTACTTATTTAAAGTGTGCGATGACATTTTCTCATTTTTTAACGGGTTCATACTTATTCGGTTTTTATTATTGAGAACATTTGTCCGTCTGTCTATTCTTTCATTCAATTGGTCTTTAAACACAGAACATTATCCGGTTCAACGACTATTCTTTATTGAATGTTTTTAAAGTTAACTCGTTATCCAAGATCATTTTTATCGGATTTAGTTATACAGGCTTGACCTGAATAATTTTGTACGTTGTACATTTCCCCAGACTAAACTCTAACGGTGTCAACCTCAATACCAACTTCCCAGACCTCTTTGTTGAGCAGGAGAATCTAATACTGCAAAAAGAAACAGAGGCTGTTATGAAGTGGCTAGAGCGGAACAAGTTTATTGTGTCAGTTTCTGTAATAAGTGGAGCTAATGTAGTTGTCTACCCGTTTGATTCTATGCCACCTGAACGTAAGGAATTTAAAAACTTTTAGCTACGACTAATGAGTAAACGTATTCCTAAAACCGAAATTTAATTAGAAATTGTAATGAACAAAGGCGAGCTGATTACTTGAATTTTTATTCCGTTTAGTTATTATCGGAGCTCCAATCGGAGGACAGCAGCATTTACCTCCAGACCATGACATTTTGCAACACCTTTCTCTAACTTACGCTGAACGAACTGGGAGGAAAGCATCAGAGTGGTATTGTCCAGGACTAGACACTACTTTTCCGAACGGTATTATCAATGGTGCGGAATGGAGACCACAATCAGGTTTGTGATGATTACGACTCAATAATTCCTAGTATCTATACCAAGTTAACTTGGCCGGCTACAGACTCAAATGAGCCAAGAGTCATTCGCCTCCACAAGAAAATTCTCATATCACCCCAGAAATGTACTTCCCTAGGAGGTACAAGGCTAACTCAGTTTTCAAACATTTTCCATCACATTTTAGGGACAATGATGGACTATAATTATATTCATGGGACATTGGAAATTATGGCTGGAATCTCATGCTGTCGAAATGAGAACAATGTCACAGAGCTGGAGAAAATGTGGTGGAAGAATCGTGAGGTAAGTTGGTACGTTTAAAAAAGTGTCCCTAGGCCCAAAGTGTTCTGTCATGTCACACGGAAGTGTACAGCTTGCCAAGACACTAGGGTATAAGCCTACGAAATGAAATCAGCCATAAATAGTAGGAAATAATTACTCTCTCTTTTAATAATTCTGCTGACATCACTACATTTCCTCTTTCTGAGTTACTTGACATGAATGCTAAAGACCCGAAATTCAATTCCAGCAAAAGACTGGAAGCTAAAGCTAGAGAAATCCTTTCTGGCATCATATCAATTTTTAGTCTAAAAAACTTGCTTTGCTTCACCAACTAAAACTCTTTTTATAAGAGGAACTGCTTTAATGCCGAGACCAAGGAAGTTAATCAGTTTACTTGGAACGTTCCTATTGTAGAGTTTGCTTCATGTCATTCACGAGGTTCAGGGTGGGATTAGGGGACAAGTATTGGACTCTGAAACGTACGGCACAATTGAAGGAGCCAAACTGTCACGAGGAAATGATGATCTATATGAAAATGAAGGATTACCTCATATACCTTGGTTCTCCACCGAACGGGGGGAATTTTGGAGGCCTTGGAGACCAGGCGTTTACACTCTAAAGGTTTTCATTATTTTAATGAATTAATATGAAAATTCTAATTCAGCACAGGCTTCGAATAATTTCAAAAACAAGAAGAATTTGTCAAGATTGTTTTATTATTATTATTAGAAGGAGCCTAATAATTAAATTAGTCAACGAAAAGGGCTTTAACTTTAATTAGAATTTTTACGGTATACCTGGACTTCTACCCAAGTTAAATTCTTTCTTCATCATTCTTATCTAATGCCCAGGTCGAGAAAGATGGATACGAGAATAAAGAGGTGGAAGTCATTGTTGAGCAACGCCAAGCCACTTTTTTGCGAATTGAGTTGGAAAAGTTAATTCCCACAACAACCTCAACCTCCACTACGACAGTAAGAACTACACTCCCAGCGACGCCGGAATATGAGGACATTAACAAAATAAATATGAGTAATAATTCAGAAGATTCCCCACAGCTGAACCAAAGCTTTTTGAATGTCTCCGCGAAAAATAAATCTCATGGAACAGACTCTCATCCAGAGGAACCAAATATTAGTAGCTCAAAACATTACTCGTCTCTGACGCATTTGGACCATTCATTCATTAATTTATTTAAGAGTGTACATTTAAAAAGTTCAAGTATGATTTT
Source organism: Lepidocyrtinus dapeste (assembly GCA_036850885.1). NCBI lineage: Eukaryota > Metazoa > Arthropoda > Collembola > Entomobryomorpha > Entomobryidae > Lepidocyrtinus > Lepidocyrtinus dapeste. The sequence goes on from JAANSQ010003277.1 coordinate 4,370, forward strand.
GAAAGGAACTCCACGTATGACATTGATTAGCTTTCTACTTCTGGTTCCGGCGATTCTCCTCCCTGATTTGTAAAATAATAAAATCGAAATATGATCATGTTCGACCTGGCAAAAAATAATGTTATATGAAGAGAGTATGTTATTACCGTGACATGTATGAATTTGACGACGTTCCTATGTACCACATTAGGTATATCTCCGCCCCCTACTATAGCTGTTTCTAAAGGACAGAGTTCTATGTTCAGTCTGGGAGTCTTCAGCAGTCCCGTTTTCAATGGAAATAGGGCGTAGCTCATGGGAATCAAGTCATATGCAAGCAGTTTCTTCTTAACCTGCGAAAACATCGTTTAATATCTAATACTCATTAAGTTTTTTCCAGATTTTATCACAAGTTTCTTGAGGAACCGTAGAAATTTTACCTTTTTGGGTCCGGCGTTCATGAAACATTCAGAGGTATCTAAGGATACCCAAATGTCATAGACTTTATCCGATCGGTTGTGTATGTCATACCTAACTTGTAAAGGACTTTTAATTACGCCCTTTCCTTTGGCGTTAAGTATGCCCTCGACGTAAATCTGGGCTTCAGCGGCCAACAAGACAGGATGAACTGGCTCACACGTTACACACCCTGGAACTTTTGAATTCGCCCTAGCAAAGTAAATGGAAGCGCATGAATTTACGAGGATTGAGAGTCTCTCTTGAACAACCTGAACCACTTACCGACGCCATAACACAGCTAAATCACCAATGGGCGAGATGGTCCTAACATGTTGCATGAAATTTTCGGTCAGTTCTATTTTTTCTCCGGGCTGCATGATAACACCTTCGTGTTCAGTAAAATATTGGTAAGTTCCTGGACCTCTATGGGCTTTTCCGTGCTACAGTAGGAAAATAGTCTTTTAGTCAACTTTGTTTATGGAAAACCAATCCAAAAAATCAAGTATATTTAAAAACTTTTCACCGATTTTAAAACGCTAGTATTCAGGATCTCTAAAGGGAGTCTACAAATATTTTTTATAGAAAAGTTCACCAGGAAGTCTTCATGCTTCATGACAAAGCCTGCCTTATCACATTGAAGGTTATGCACACTTTGGTGTATTTCCAACGGCTGAACCACTTCTAATAGTTCATTTACCTCGTTCACTAGATTTTGACGATGGTCGTTCCCTTCCGCGGAATACTTAACCTATAAGCACAAAATGATTTTAAAAACTTCCTTAGTTAGTACGTTACCAAACTTCATCAACTTGTATTGCTGACCTTCACTTGGAACTGTACTTCCTTCCGAGCAATGTTAACGCATTTTACGTACACGCCGGTTTCAATCGAACTAGATGGCTCAAGCCTTTCAGCATAGACATAGTGGCCAAATCCACCATGTTTGGTAGTGTCGGAAGGATTGGAACACACAACTACATCTATTTTACGAGGAAAAATAATGTAAACAACCACCCTTGTCGTCGTAATAAGAATGACTATAGAATAAGAATAGGATACCAGACTAATCATAAACAATCATACCAGTAGGGTCAGAACCAGGAAGAAGGAAGGATAACTCCAGTTTAACGTAAGCGACTGTATCATTGTTTGTCCACGTGACTAGAATCTCGTGCCACTCATTAGTTAACATAGGCTCTGTCCTAACAATTTTGGAGTTTAGGAGAGGCAGCATGGGATCAATCTTTGCTATGATTTGCTCCCTTTTATCTTTCTTTCCTTCGCGCCTGGAGGAAAATAAACGCTGGATTAGCTCCTCTCTATTAGAATTTAAAAGAACTTAAAATGTTTAAGGCACCATAATTGAATTGGATTAGTCCCAAGTGTAGGTCCGTAATGAAGCAGAATAGATGCGTTTGGTTTCCCAATATCCACGAATCCTACATTTACCTGAAATCAAAGACAGGTCAATTGACTTTAACACGAAAATTAAAAGAAAATGTTTACGCTACCTGGATGATTCTCCCAATGTCTTTGTTGAGGGGGGTAAAGAACAAAGAAAGGTTATGACTATCTCCAGGTTGAAGAGTAAGGTCAAGTGTTGATTCTGAACTGTACTCAGCATTACTTATCCCTGCACCACATTTTATCAATGAAATGGGAAACTCGGATGAGTTTCTGTAGAACAAAATCAAACATATATTTTTAAATAGTAACGTAGTTTAATGAACCCATTGGCAATTAATGGATCTTAACGGATTTAACCTTAGTTCAATGCAAATCTCTGCAGGAGTTGCCACGTGCAGTACATCACTGGCAAAATAAAAGCGAGCTTCGAGAATACTTTCCCGGTGAACTCCCACACAGGATGTATATGGAGAGTTTAAAGAAGTTCTCCACTTCTCCTCATTCAAAACGCAGTTTTTCTCCGCCAAAGGAATGTTTTTGCCCATTACTACTTGGAGGTTGGACCAAAGCTCTTGACGCCGAGCAGTGGAAACATATTTATGAAAGTCTCTTTTCAGCAGGAAAACAAGGAAACTAAGATAGCCTGCTACATCTCCATTGGAGTATGCCGCCATCAGACCACAGTTAGCGACTAGATACAACAAAGAATTTCCTTTGTCCCGGCCGAATTCTCGTAGTACGTGGGCCATTAGCATGACTGCACGATGATATTCTCGCATTGAGAAGAACTCGAAACCCATCATCATCACTGTAACCAAAGCAGAGTTAAATTCCGGAAAAAGTGGAACCGAGTCAGGTAGAAAAAATATTGTTACGTACTCAGTTGACATCTAGTTCGTAGACGCTGTTTATCTCGACAAAAGTCAGAGGCTACACCTAAGCTATTGATCTTATCCGCCTAAAAAATAATAAACTTAACTTTTGTAACGGTAACTAAGCTATGGAATACAATTAAAGTTTGAGTAGTTTCATACGGAATGGTCATACAACTGCTCGTAGTAATTAAGCGCTTCAACACAATGGCTTTCTTCAGTCATATATTCTCCACTGACGTTTTGGAAATACACGTCGGAACGCCAAGGCCGCTGTCCTATATACTGTACATCACAATTAGCACGGAACTCCTCCAACTCATCAGGATACTGGAATTTTCCCTGTTGATAAATTTATCAAATACAGAAATTATGCTAACCAGTCTCTGCTGACAATGATTAGAAGCAGGACCTCAAAACAATTTTAAAGGTTTACGTGTGATTTTTTGGTCTCCTTGGCCACTTCATCACGCTTCTGAGCGTACTTTACAGCCATTAAGAAATACGTCACTGGATCAAGAAGGGTCAAGCCAGGTCGAAAAAATTGGCGTACTAGCTCTGCAAAGGCGGAATATCTTTAACGTAAGCAAAACAGTAAAATTAAAACAAATCAACGGCATTGGTAAGATGCGAAGAATTTAGTTAAATTAGAAACGTACTGCTGTTGGAGCCAAGCATATTCTTCAAACTTCAGTTGAGGATTTTCCTTGTGTTTATAGAACGAATCCATGCGCTTATGGAAGAGACGTTCGGCTTCTTTAAAATCCATTTTTAGGAGATTCAAACGACACTGGCGATAAGTTATCCAGCCAATCACACAACGCACCTGTTGTATTATGGTTTCCGTGGAGTCAATTGTTATTAAGTTACTGAAGACACTTTCATAATTACTGAAAAGTAGGAATAAGACTTTGGTTTTAAAAATTACTTTGAAAACATGACTTTGAATTAGAACTTACTCTAGTGCGGAGACATAATCCCTACGAATTTCTTGGAAAAAGGCAGTCTTAAAGTGGTACCGCGCATGCAGAGCTAAATCACTGGTTTTATCACGCATATTCCTCACCCGTCTAATTCTTCCAAGATAATATGTCTTAGAAGCTTCCCTCATTCCAACTTCCAGTCTATGAGATAAAATAAATAGATAATATTAGGTACTGAAGTGGAGTAGGTCGTTGGTGGATACCGTAATGATAAAAAAACTGATTGAAACGGACCTCTGAACACAAGCTTGAATCCGATCAATGCTGGTATGTGCGAGAATATACAAAGATTTATGTGGAATCTCCGCGGCGGCGCAGAGAGATGAGGCTCGATCTGTAGAGAAGTTATCATCTCCAGCGTCTGCAGTTTTCACGAGCACTACTAGAAGTTGTGACCCGTGATGCAGTAACTCAGCCCTATTAAATGAAAATATAGAGCCGAGTTGTTAATCCTATTAGTTTAGTTTGATAGTCTGAGACATATTTTGAATGTTAATAAATACTTCAGTTCTTTAATATCATCTGCGCATTCTTTCTTCTTCTCTTTCCAATGCTTATCTTTCCAATTCATGTTGAAGAACGCCACGACAACGGAGGGAATGAGCTGCATGTGCTTTTGGAGCCAATTAGTCTTAAGAATTCCATTTGGAACATAAGCCGATATGTTGTCCATCTGCAAAATAATTAGATATAGATTAAATTTAAGATTCGTCTAGGAATCCCAGGAGAAATAAATACAGTAAAGCATCTACAGGAGTCATTTACTTTAGGCTTTTTAACTGGATATTGGTGTTTCAATGGGACAGTGACGCACGCCGGCTGGAAGTCTTTAGTAGTAGGTTTGTGGCTTATCAACTCGTATATACCACGATGAACTTGGTTTGTCTCTATATCCAATCCCGCAAGGAACACTAGAGGAGGTATCGACCCACTGATTTCCAGCGGGATTTTATATGGAAGGAACCAGTTCGGGATAACATCTCCACCGGTATTTTCAGGTGGGTTTGTAGTAGACATTGTAGTAAATCGCGGCGAATTTTTTTAAAAGATCTAAAGATATTCGAAATTCCAATGTTCAAATCAACAGATTCAGAACAAAATGTCAAGACCAGGAAACGGGCAAACATGTCAGAATTATAAGGAAATTTTTAATCTGTATTTAACTGACCTTACAGTACTTTGAATAATTATTAAGGAATGCATTCGCAAAGGTAAACAAAACCTCTCAAGTTACATTGACGACTAAAATGTTCTCAAGACTAGGACTGCAGTACTAGAACTGTAACGGTACTGTAACTGTAATATCACGAAATGACTGTATTACTCCAAATTAAGATTCTGGAATGGTAAATGTTTTTGTAGTCTTAAAATGTGCTGATGAGCCCAGTATCACAAACTGTTTTGAATTAGTGTAGATGACTATTACTATTGCATGATTTTGGAGGAAAAGAAATAATTATTTAGGATTCAAAGAGCTATGAAGTCTGTTGAGCAGAGCAAGTCTGCTCACTGGTAGAGAGGACATGGATAGTGTTTTCATAAAATTTATTCCTGCCCCTTGTCATCTCGCGTGAGCACAGCTGTATTATCTATTTTCTTTGCAAGCACACTACAACCAACTCAACTTTTGAGTTTGACTCAATTCGGAAGTCAGAACAAAATTTGTTAACATGCGAGATTTAGAGAATTATGATGACTGAGTAAGCTCTCCATGCGGATGAAGTATACGCCAAATCCGATATCTAATTAATGTTTCTGATTTGATTTTTGAACTCATAGTCAGCGTGAAATATTCGAACCAAAAATGCAACATGAAAATTTCTACAAGTTGGGGAGTTTTAGAAATGACTTCTCTTTTTAAAATTACCAGTATGTTTAAACTCGAAAAATATTGAGTGTTGTGTTAAATAAAGTGAATTTTAAATAAGTTGCATGTACCGTTTCTGAACAAATGGGACTGATTTGTTTGTCTAAAGCATAATCAAAGAACTGATAAGGCTCAATTTTATATTTTTACATGACAATAATACACTAGGTATTTATTGGTTCAGGCTTAAAATGATTTTACACAAGATACATATCTTTGTACAGTTAGCTATAAAAACTTCATGTAAAGTTATAAAATCTTTTAAAAATAAATTATATAAATTTTTTTGTAAGTTACTTTGTTTAAGTTAGTTTTTCTCGTTTAAGGTTAATATGGAAATGGAATAAGACACGGTTGAGATGAAATGGCTAGATCAAATCGAGCCAGTCGACAGTTAAATAATAAATTCAGGATAAGAGATTCA
>JAANSQ010003278.1:0-10359 GCA_036850885.1 Lepidocyrtinus dapeste
AAAGTGTCGACATGAAAATGTAAAAAATATTTTTATTCCGAAATTGAATTAAAAAAATGAAGCAATGATTAAATTTTAATAATTGGGCAGAGCAACATGAAACAGTCTCATTTTCTTATTCTTGTAAAGCATTATTCTTCAAGTGGATCTTCATGTGGGTACTCAGACTTCCCTTTTGCCTAAAATATTGTATATGTTAAAAATGCATATATGTTATTTACTTTAGTTTTTTTACTATTTAATTTTTTTAAATCTTACGTGAAAGACTTTCCGCACTCCACACACAAGTATGGTTTCTCTCCAGTATGTACCAGTTTATGCATCTTCAGACCGTTACTGGAAGTCAGTTTTAGACCACACGTGGGACACTCGTACGGTTTAATTCCCATATGAACCACCTGTATATGCCTCTTTAGTTTATCCGGTCGTGCATACTTTTTTCCGCAGTGTGGACATAGCTGAAACTGGCCCAGATGAACTGTTCTCCTGTGAACGCTTAATTTACTAGGTATCCTGTACCTCTTTCCACAGAATTCACAACAGTAGCCCATCTTGTTCTTCTTGGAGTTGGGGTCATGATCTTCAGTAATGTGACGATTTCTCGAAGCTCTCGAATTATAAACTCTTTTACAGATATGACAGACATAAGGTTCAGCACCATGTAGACGGACGTTATGTGTGAGATATCTCTCTTCGCTTTTGAATTCTATGGGAGGGTTGCACAACTCACAGGAAAATGACTTTGGCGTCTTTTGCTTGCTTAAGTCAATCGATGGTGCATTTCCCTCTGGCTTTCCAGGACATTCAGTTTCTAGGTGAGTGTTTAAGCCCTTGGCTGTCGGAAACTTACTCTTGCATTTCACACAGGTCACGTCCTTGTCGGCATCATGGACGGTTTTGCAGTGCTCCAGATACTCGGTATACTTTCCAAAAACCTGGACATCATCATCTTCACACAAGTCGCATTTCACCCCTTCACCCCTTCTCCAGTGTAGTTTCTTATGAAGAAGAAGCCTCTTAGCGCTGTCAAACATGAAGTGACATTGTACACACTTTAAGACCTCGCTGACGGAATGCACTGTCTTTAAATGTTTCTCGAACAAGTTCAACTTCATAATTTTCGGACAAAGGAAGCATTTCTGCTTTATTTTGTCCCGTGGGATGTTCCTGAAAACGTGAGTAGACAGGTGGACCTCTACACTATGTTTCACTCCAAATGTTTGACGACAGTTGGAAATCGGACAAGGGAACCTTTTCTCCTCCACTTGCTCTTCATGTTTTTGTACGTGGTGCTTAAAGGTCAACGGGTGGTTTGAGACAAACTGGCATATTTCACATTGCATCGAGATAACCTGCTCTGTGGTCATTTTGCATGCGTCCACGCACTCTTGGCTATTCCTCAAGTGTTTCAGTCTCCTTTCCGGGCAGATGTAGCACAATCCACAAGAGGGATTCGGACAAATATAAATGTAATCCTGAACATGAGTATTCAAGTGGGAGACCATTTCGCATCTTCTTTGCCTTTTATTGCAAACTTCACATATTTGAGACTTTTCGTGACCAAATATCCACTTTTCAGAAGACGATGATTCAGCTTCCGCTTTATTTTCGGTGGACGTCATAAGCAATCTAGCATTCATCTCCGGGGTGAGTAGCGTTGTATTGTTGGTGTTGGTACCATCGGTTATCTGAGTCACAAAGTGATTGCCTTTGTAATACGTATGATTGACCAAGTGCAACTCTACACTTTGTCTTAGACCAAAGGTCTTCGTACAGTTTTCAATGGGACATGGAAATTTCTTGTCTGCTACGCTTTGCTCATGTACGTTAATGTGCTTTAGGTAGCCATAAGTGCTTTCGGTTTTGAAACCACAACACTCGCAAGTCAAAGTGATAAGATCATTCAATATTATCCCAGCAGATTTGGGGCATTCTGGGGTCTGTTTCAAATGACGGTTTAGTCTAAATCGGGAAGTGTACGCAAGCCCACATGAAGTATTGGGACATGGATAGACATACTCTCCCACGTGATATCTTAAATGCTCCACTATTTCCTTACGCCTTTTACGCTTGTTACAAATCTCACACACTTGCGATTTCTCTAAACCGAATTTCCACTTTGATTCGGTTTCAACCTTTTCTTGATCCGATGGATTTTCTTTTTTTGGGGAGATTGAATCATTTATCAGTTTTGAATCTGTAAAGTTTTCACTATCACCTTCTTCCTCATCTCTTTTGAGATTTTTACCTTGCTGAAGCAGTTGAGCTTTCACTGCTTTCTCTTTCTTCGATTCTTGACCCTTACATTTGCCATCCCTCAAGTGATAAGTAAGCCTGTACTTGGTAGAGTATAGCTTCTTGCAATAATTACAGCGAAACACATCCCCAAAGCCATGTTTTGATGAATAGTGGTCCATTAACTCTGTGACAGTTTCGTAGTTTTCTAGTTCTCCCCCTCCATGACATAAATCACAGGACACCGTATCGCCTCGCTTCAAATGAACTATATCTTTGTGATGGATTAAATCATCAAACTTAATGAAAACATAGGGGCACTGTTGACACCTGAACAATTCAGAGATTTCATGAACTCCACGAAAGTGCTTTTCTAATTCGGGCATGTCAACGTATTTTCCACAAATGGAACATTTCAGTTTCTTTTTAAACATTGGATTCTTCTTGTAAACGTGGAGGCTCAGATGTAATTCAACACTTTGCTTCACTCCGAACTTCAAGGGACAGGAAGGGAATGGACAGGGAAAACACTTATTCTCATGTTCGTCCTCGTGAGATTGCACGTGTATTTTAAAGGAGAAGGGATTCAGTACTTTAAATTCACACAAACTACATTTTAACAAGGACACTTCCTCCAAAGTTAAGTTCGCTTGTGCCAGACATTCTGGAGTCATTTTCAAATGTATTCGGTCCCGTCTCATGGGCGTAATGTAAGTTAGTCCACAAGCGGGATTAGGACAAGGATAGATGTAACCTTTAATGTGCGACTGTAAATGTGTCATCATCTGACCGACTCGAATTCGTTTATTGCATACTTCGCAAAGCTGAGATCTTGGCCAAGATTTTTTGTTTGTGCTTGACGGGTTTGTGTAGTGCTGAATTACACTACTAGAATTTGGGGATGTTGATAAGGATGATCTACTGAAGCTTTTGTGCGATTTACTTTTTCTGGAAATTTTTTGTTCGGGTTCTTCAAAATCCGAATCGGAGTCAGAATCAGTTACACTTTCCTCGGAGGAGCTTTCATCTGAATGTTGGGGTGGGGAGTATTCATCGTTGCTTTCTTCGCCTTCCGAGACCTGAAATCTCTTTGGGGCAGCACTTCTCCTTCTCATGGAACTACGGATATTCAGATATAATTTGAATTCAATGAAGGTTTAATAAGTTATCTAAACTTATGGTAATACTAGTTCTTACCGTCTTGCTTTCACTTCCGGTTTCAATATTGAGACCTTGGTTCCATTTCCAGCAGAGTTTTCATCGTCAGTTGAAGTGGACGAATTGATCATTTCCTGCTCATCGTCACCTTCATTCTGAACGGTAGTGCTGTTATCCTTATCCTGATTGGCTTTCTTCTTACGTCGCAGATTTTCGTCTGTTTTAGGCTCATAGTTCGATTCAAAATCCTCAATATCTGGCTTCACATCCTCCTCCATGTCACTCTCAGATGCGGAGCCTTCATTTTCAAAGAATGTGTTCGGACTCATCTCCCAACTCCCAGAGCCAGTGTCTGCCTCCCCTAAAGGATCGTTTACAGTTAGTTGTGGAGAGCCTCTCAGCTTACACAGGAAATCCATGGCTTTCAGCATTGACGCAATTACTCCAGAATTCACGGAATGTTCATAAAACTGCTTTAAACGCCCCGTATAGTTCTCACCACTTCCATCCACACTTCCACCTTCTTCAATGATATCATGAAGTTTCTGCACTTGGGCAGCGATCCTGGACTTAATTTTCATCAATTCCACATGCAGGTCGTCGAGGACCTCAACGCTTGCGTAACATTCATTGCAGATTGGAGGGACAGGAGAACTTATTTTAATTACATTCCCATCCAATAGTTTATCAGACTTTATGAATCGGACATTCTTATCATTACTATCATTTTCATTCCACCTTTTCATTCCAAGATAAGGCCAAATATGCTGAAAACTAGTTATATTTGGACTAGACACATGACAAACGCCGGCATCACTATCTTTTACCAAACTTCCTCCACAGTTCCAAAGTTCTAAGAATGGACGAAGGCATAGGACACAGTGATCCATCATATCAATGCCATCACTATTTTTTTCAACTGCACATTTTTCTTCTGATTCTGTTTGAGGTTGTCTAAACACACCAGCGCTCGAAGAAACGGTTGAAGACAACATTTTGTACCAAGTAAGGTAGTAAGCACTAACACGTAACTCCAAATTCGACGAGGTTAGAAACTAAAGGACTTCAGAATTCAACTTCACCTATTATTACTGGTTACCTTTCACCGTTTCCGTGATGAAATTGCATGTTTTCATGAATTTAAAAAACTATATGATTTAGATATAATTTATGAGGAAAGCACAACAAGCGTGAATAATTCGCCTAGATAACTAACGAATTTATTACACTTCCTTGCCCAGAAAGAAGAATCGGGCTACCCAAAACATCCACCCGTAGACCTGGGTGGGAAGCAACAAGGCAAGGTCAAGAAGAGTTTTCCTGATTTGAAATTATTTCTAGACAGAGTGCCAGCCAAAGCGAAGTATGTTTTCTGAATCAGCAGCTTAACAGCTGATGCTCCGTAAGTTGATTTGAATGCATTGCTCATTTGACCGACAAAGAAGGCTTTTATTTCATGCAAAATGGAAGCAACTTTTAAACTAGCCACAAAATAAAAGTTTAAGGTCAAAGGTTTATTTGAAATTTAGCACTATGAATAACAACGTCCGTAGCAGAAGGTCCATAGCTGATGAAAGCAATCCAGCCGGAAGAATAGGCTACGTCCTAAGAAGGTATTCTCAATTCTGAATTAAGACTATTTAATTGCATCACAAATATCACAATACAATCGTATAGTCGATAATTTTCATTTATTCAAAAACTTTGAAAGGTATGGAGGATTGGACGTCTACGTTCCAAGATTTCCTTGTACTGATACGATTGGATGCTACCATAGTCCAGGGCCCATAATAGGAACTCCACAGCTTAATATTGCCTCACAGTCTGTGAACAACAATGGGGTCAATGGGGTGGAGACTGGCACGTCAGATTCTACCGAAATTGGTTTTACTTCTAGAGAATTACAACAAGCGTGTTTATCACAGAGAAATCTTCCTTTTGGAAGGTTTTCCGCCCTTTTTGGAGGAAGGCTAGTGTTGGGACCTGGGAAAGGAATGTTTGTCATTTGTGTTCTCTTTTTTATCGCTCTCTTGGTCCATATTATTTTAGAGTATGTAAAAAAAATTAGAATTAATACATTCAATATATTAACCAGTGCGTTGAATATTTGGTGAAATTGAAATATCATTCATCCCAGAAAAGACTTAATAGAGCAGTTTTGCGGTGGACCCCCTAGTTTCATTCTTGGATGCGTTTTGTCAGGATTAATAATTACTTCATTTTTGCTAGTAGGGATAACAGATCCTGGCGTTGTTCCTAAAAGTAAGCGTTAGCATAAATACTTTAAATGATATGGATTTTTTATAAAATCTTCTTGGAATTTCAATCGCAGATTACTCGCTTCAAGAACTATTAACAGAGACTGAGGAATACCGAGCTCGTCATCCTGCAGAAAGGTATTTCCGGTACTGTAATAAATGTAGGACATGCAGACCTCCAAGAACATTTCATTGTTCGAGATGTGAAATTTGTGTTCGTGAGTTCCCTCCCGCTTCTCCCGAGTCAATATGGATTACTTGCTGGTGGTAAATTAATTTAACATACAAATTATATTATTTTTTAGGACAGCAAGAAACCCACCTGTGGGCGGCAGGTACTTGCGTAGGGGAAAGAAGCAGGAAATATTATTTTCTCTTCCTTTTATCCCAAACTTTGCTGGGGTTATATTTGCTAACTATTAATATAACGATTGCTCCCAACAGTAAGGAAAACTTTAATACCAACCGAAACACTGTATTGATTAATGACGGCATGTGGGTTATAAATTTTTTAATTGTTTAGTTCATAAGGGTAGCGAGAATTTTATCAAGGATTTAGTCCAAGTGGTGGTGTGTGCAATTGCGGGATTGATACTGCTATTTTTCCCCCAAGGGGGATTCTTCATGCTAATGTATAAAATGTACTTGATTGGCGTTGGAAGAACCGCTCGAGAAGAATATAGAAAGTATCATTGTTACAATTCGGAGGACTGCTTTGTAGATGAATATCCGTTGTGCATAAATATTAGGAATTTTTTCTGCAAGAATTCGCCCTACAGCGTATTTCGTATGTGTACCAACTAGCTTTCAAGTTACTAAATTATATACTAGACTAACTATAATTGTCTCATTATTTTGCCAGGTCGAAGGTTAAACCGAATCGATCCCGAAATTCTTCCAATTGAAGAAATGCCTACTCCATGGATCCTTGAGCAAACATTAGGTCGTCGCCCTCCGCTTTTCCGTAACAGCCAGGATCTTGTAATTCATGAATATGTTGAACAGGAGGAGGATGAAGCNAGGTCGTCGCCCTCCGCTTTTCCGTAACAGCCAGGATCTTGTAATTCATGAATATGTTGAACAGGAGGAGGATGAAGCGGATATTTTAAACGCAAACCGTGTTGTAACCAACTTAAACGAAAGTGTTGAGACCATGAGACTCCGTGAGGTGGCCAACTATGCTAGGGGAAAATCAACGCCTAGTGTCCCCCTCTTCGAGCATGGTCTGGCTCCTCCAATGACTCGTATCAGGATGCCCCGAAAGTCAAAACCTTCCTCAATACTACAGCAGCGTATCACAGCTTTCCAAAAGGCTTCCAAACTTCCTAAAGCCACTGTTTCGAATACACAAACGCCAAAAACTTCCCGTGTCCTTAAGCGATGGATGTATCCCAAGAACGTGTGACGGACTTCAAGAAATGATCCAGCTCTCACGTGCTACGCAACTTCGTCGAATCATCCAAATGATATTATTGCGGGATCGTGATGGTTTAGTGGAAATGTCAGGTAGGGTCAATATAGCAGCACTTGTAGGGATGAACCGATTCGATCCAGACAATCTGCAACTTCTCGAGCTAAACAACGGCCTCCCAATGATCGCTCCAAGGAGGAGAGAACCTGAAGCTGGTGGCCACAGGCTGGGAGCAGGTGTACTTGGAATACCCCAAATGGTCGCTGCAGGTCTTCTCCCAACCGCACGCGATCTTGCCAATTCAGTGGAGACTATGGTTGGCGCTGGTAGAATACGAAGAATGCCTCCGGTAGGTCGTCAAAGATATACTGCAATCACAGTCGTTGCGCCACCAGATCCTGGGCCTCGAAGGGCGCTAAACATGGATGAGGATATTCTCATAAACAGAAGCATTCCTCCGCCCGTCCCACGACCTCCACAAAATAACCCCTACATGATTATTCCACCGCATCAAATGCCTCCTCAACCACCCCGATTTCCAATCACATTTCCAGGCGCTCTGTCAACTAACAGATTTACCATGAGGCAGGAAGCTCCTCCAATTGTACGAACACCACCTGCACCTCCTGCAAGCACCCCCATCATCACTACCCACTTACAAGGGATTACCAGTGATGAAGATGAGGAACAGGAGCATATGGTAGAGGACAATCAGTTAAATAATAATATAACTATTTCGTAAGAAAGTAAGTTTACGACTATTAATTTATGAGTAAAAGACTAATCAAGCTCATACGCTCAATAGAATCGAATGATAAGAACATGATAAAATAATACACTGTACAGAAGTATAGATTATTAAATAATACAAATGAAAATGACTAATTGGTAATGTACAGATTTCTCCAGTAATTTCTAAAACACAAAAGTCGCAACAAATGCTTTGTCCTTTTTACTCCATGCTTGCTTGTGTAGTGAAAGCTCATATGCTATTCTGCCACGCAAAAACGTGTGCTTACACTTCGTTTCATCTGCACCTGTTTCATTTTGCATTGCATAGACAGCAAAGAGTAACTTGACAGGATGGAGAGATGTAAAATTGTAAATAAACCACATGAACAACTTATTCTTAATTTCCTCTTCTTAACATCTTGTTTCTACTGATTCATTATCCTTTATAATTAATCTATAATCTATACACGAAACATCTTTCCTAGTCGATTCAAATCTTGCTACATTTTACAGTTTAAAATTGCATCTGTAATCCAAGACCAACCTCGAAAATCTAGAATTCGAGTTATTTTTTTGCATCAGTGGTTTTGTAAAAGAAAGTTGAAATAGCTGCCAAATTAAAGTTATTTTAAGTCAGTTTATGTTTGTGTCTTAAGTACTGATATGGTTTTGGCTTTGGCTCTTACAAGACAGCTTTCGAGAACACAGTTTAGAAATCGCCTTTGGTCTTTTGGTATTAGTGTTAGTGGTACTAATACTACCTTGGCGAGATCTAGTGAAGTGTCTGTATCAAAAAATTTCCCTTCGAATACCTCCGCGGACTTGAATCAACGAAAGTTTTCAGTTTCAAGTTTATCCCTGGTATCACCCATTAGAGGAAGTCATATGATGTCCTCCGAAAATGAAACTGAACAGCAGACGCTGGAAAACCGAGAGAAATGTGTGTTTTGCAAAATTGCGGATGGAAAAGAAGGGAACGAGATTTTCTATCAGGTTAAATTTAAAAAAAAAATAAGTAATCTTTGGGGGCATGCTCAGCAGTTAATTTTTAATTGTGTTTTAATTGTGTAGGATGAAGAAGTTGTTGTATTCCAAGATATTAAACCGGCAGCTAAACACCATTTATTGGTTGTTACCCGTGAGCACCTCCGAGACTCCAAGAGCCTAGCTCCTTCACAGTTACCTTTGGCTAAGAGATTGGTGGATGTGGGGAAGAAAGTTTTGCTATCGCAGATGAAAAAGGATACACCAGAGTTGGAGTGTTTACCTGCGGATCTTAACATCTTGATGGGATACCATTGGCCACCCTTCCACTCTGTCCAACACCTTCACCTCCATGTCATCGCGCCATCTGACCAAATGACATTCATTTCTCGAACCATTTTTCGTCCAAATAGCTTCTGGTTTGTTACGGTAATTTTTTACCCTTCATAGGAAATTATAAATACCTAAAGTCCAACCTAATAATTTTTTAAATTGCTCTGATTTGTACTTAGCCCGAATACGTGCACGATAGACTGGAGAAGATGGCTACCGTAGAAAAGGTCACGTAATTGAAACTGTTTTGATTCTGATTACGATTCGGTGTATGGAAGGTGGAAATGAATATTAAACTACAGATCGCTTGATTATGTTCGCTATAAATCTTTAAAATAAATCCTTAATATAATATTGATATCGACTATGTCTTTACTTATTATTTTCTTGCGGCTCTGCTAGACTTATACTATTTTTATTTTATTGAAAATTATTTCTATATTTATGGCTCCACTTCTTCCCCTTCTTCATCTTCCATCGGTGTTGGTACGTCAAACGTCTCCCTATTTATAGGGTACCAATCCTGTCTCCATTTCTTCCCAGTTTTCCACTGGGTTTCTTCATCCGCATACACCAAGTTCATCCATGAGTTACGTTTTCTAA
This sequence comes from Lepidocyrtinus dapeste, assembly GCA_036850885.1. Classification (NCBI taxonomy): domain Eukaryota; kingdom Metazoa; phylum Arthropoda; class Collembola; order Entomobryomorpha; family Entomobryidae; genus Lepidocyrtinus; species Lepidocyrtinus dapeste. The sequence goes on from JAANSQ010003278.1 coordinate 9,715, forward strand.
AGTTTACCACTTTTTTCAAAGCGTTTCTCAAGAGATAAGGCGAAACTTGGTAATACCCTCCTTGCAATAGGTCTGGAGTAGCATTCTCTTTGGAATGTAACATGTAGGAAGATGGATCATGGCTTATACTGGATGAAGGTGGCCTGTACGAAACGAACATCGCAGATTTTTTAAATGGATGTAAGGATGTAGCTCTCGTTTTCTCCTCATGCTCGGTTTCTTCGTCATCGTCACTCGGGATGGGATCATTTTCCTGATATCCCTCCAAGGTTTCAGAACCAAGTTTCGGCTCGGATTCTACATTCTTGGTCCGTGGATTCCATGCCTACACAACGAAAACAAACAGGAAATGAGGTACAATTCTACATGATTTCCAAAATCTTAAGCAGATTTTGGCATGTACCGTAATATTCAGGAATCCAGCTGAAGTCCTATGCATTCTACTATTTTTTAATATGCTCATGTTGTTAAGCCTCTCCGCATAATTGAGTTCTCTGGTCTGCCACATTCTACGCTCAACCAAGTAATTGTAGTTAATCACTCTGGCGCAATAATCCACTTCCCTGTTGGCTAGCAAATGATCTTGTAAACGGCATTTTTTAATCATGCTGTAGAATTCAGTCTCTTTCATGCATTCCTAATTTT
>JAANSQ010003279.1:0-10359 GCA_036850885.1 Lepidocyrtinus dapeste
CATTCAAACATCATCGCGACCATTTTAAGCTTGCCTTTTCAGTTTCCCTTTTCCGCAATTTTGTCTCCACATTTAATATTCCTGATGACGTGCGTTTTCTCAACTGTATCGTTAGCTTTCCCCCGGTAGTTCATATGAATGGAAGAAGGAGATAGCATTTTTATACGATTTTTTTTTGTATTTGTCAACTACTTTTGAGGAACGTGCGAAATGTAAATTGATGCCATTTCATTCATCTTTACTATCACATAAAATTACATCACCTCATAATCATTACATTATATTTAACGCTGTACACTTGCTCCCTAGTACGAACTGAGAGGAAAATCAAATGGAAAAAATATCTTTATAAAAAACCAGTTTCGCTCTGCTCGCGCTTGTCGCTAATTTCCAATTAACGTGTCTCCCTTCCTCTAGTCATTTCCTTCTGCAAAAAACCCTCTGCCGATCTGCTTTGAATCAAATTTCACGTCACTTCTTGTCATATTAGATGTCAATTTATTACTCAAGATATTAAAATGGCAAAAGTGTGGTGCATTCAAGAATCAGCGGAGCGTGTAAATGGATGGCACGAGTATACTTTCCTTTCATACCAAATGGAGGAAGCCAAGTTGGAGGAAAGAAATCAAGAGGTTGTTTGTTTTTCAATGATCAATTATAGAGTTCGATGTCATGCGTCAACATGAAGCTGTTTGCCACTTGCGACGTATACGACTCTAACCGTTCTATCGCCTATTCACTTGAGAAGAGCATACTTTCTACTGATGAGCCGTTAAGTCGTTTTTAACCAACGAACTCATTCGTTTAAATAGATATTGTATTTTTTGTGGACAGTAAAGTTTCCAGATAAAACTTTTATGGGGACGCTACATACATAATAGAGCCAACCATGGCACATGGATATGCATACATGAAGGAAATGGAATGCACAGAAAAATGGAGAGCGACTGTCAGTTTATTTAAAATTAATGAGGTGAAATGAAAGGGTTTTTGGTTTTTATGTGAAGCGATGTGTTTGCCACATGAATATATATAGTGACGATGATAACTTTTGATGACAATGCTAGGCTCGGCTTGTAGTTGTCTTAAGTTTTGTGGCGTCGTCGTTTTGTTTTACGGGTGACTCATGAAGAATGAAGTGACTTGAGGAAAAAATTATGTCGCCATATATGTACCTATAAGCCTGCATAATGTAGAATGTTTTTGCTTTGGAGACCTTGATTCTTTGGTTAACAATGTGTGCACAAAACCACGTATACCTATGGAGGCGATGTTCACACAAAGTAATCTAGAAAATCCAAAGAGGAAATTTCTAATTTCCACCAAAGTTTACAGACTCATTTAATGTGCCTCTTGCAGCACTATTCAGGGAAATTAGTGAACAGAATTGTTCAAAACTATGTACTTCTCTACATCATTTTTACCGTACAAATGTTTCCAAGACTATGGAAAGAGAGGAAATCAGTGCTCAACAGCTCATCAATTCCTATCACCCCTTTAACGAATGACAACGAGAAACAAGAGATATATGGGCTGCCTCATTTCCCTACAAATTATCCCACATTTATCACATTAGTAAACATTCCATAGCCCTTTGCTCATGTCAGTGAAAATGTTATGGTTTACACGAGACTGCTATACGCTCTTATTTAAGCTATGATGGGACTGATGCACGCTTGAAAATTTATGGGATTGGATGGGTGAAAATTATGTGGTTGTACCTATGGAATGGGAAACATTGCCCTGGCAAAATTTACACGATATATGTTGCAATGAACAGTCAGAGTTTTCCTTTTACCAGGAATTTTCGAGGAGCGTACTAGGAATTCTCAGTCTGCCCTGTCGCATTTAGTTTACACTGAATTTAAGTACTCTATAGCTCATTTAATAAAATACCTGGTCACTTTGCGGTATAGTTGTCCCGTCAGCTTTTATAAATCATTCCCGATTTTCTAACGGCAATACTTCTGCGCAGTCGTTAAATGTAATGTCTGGGTTTGGTTTAGATGTAGTTTAGTAGAAGAGCTGGATTCCTTAAATTTTAATTTAAACACGCCACATGTAGATTACATGTGTACACAGAGGTTATAGAGGTTATTTAACCCTACAGACTAAAGAAAGTGACAAGCGAGAAAGTTTCTTATTCCATGAATTCACGTGGCGGTCATAACACAAATGTTTGTATAACTTTCCCTAGGCAAACAATTCTTTACCATAATAGTTTTCTTTGCTCATGTAGGTACGTAATACACGTCAAATTTAGTGATTAAACCTTGGATGAGTATCTCAGAAAAATTAATTGCTGCAATTTTATTAAGTATTGGCCCTCATGCGCAGGTTAATAACCTTGCTGATTTAAATTAGCAAATTCTGAAACATTCCAGCGCCAAATTAGTTCTATTTTTTAGTTTCTGGCTTTACTTTCTACGTAGCTCGAATAATTCATATAAATTAATCTTAATCTGGTTACTCCACCACACACAACCTAAAGGATTTTTAAGCTTGCATGCGTTGGCAAACTGCGACAGACTCGAATTTGTACAACAATGGGGTGCTTTTTAAGCCTAATTGTCAACCTTGTAATTACCAGTGAATCCCCGAGGACAAGCTCAGCTGCACATATGCATACTTCTGCCATTAGAAAATGCAGTGGGACGATATAAGCTACCACAAGAGAACATTTCATAGAATTTCTGAAACAATATAAAGGGAGGACTTGGAAACGATGACATAGGATTTTCTCTACTTGAATACAATTCCAGCTTAGGCTGTCGTCCTTCTTTTTATGTAGGAGCGGCAATGGAATGACATGTAGACAAAACGTGTACGTAGTGAAGCTTTTTTATATCCGAGCAACACCCAACGCCAGCAACGACGTTATATTAGATAGGGGAAGAGGCACATTCATCTTTGATTGTCGACTATGTCGCCAGGCGGGATGTTGTTGGCTGCGTGGGGTAATTAACAGGTTATTTATTACGTTTCTCTCGTGATGTGCTAATGAAATCAAATGTACCAATTCACCAAATGCTTTTCCACATTTCCATATGAGGAGAGATGTACGTTTTACACAGCCATATAGTGTCCTCTTCTAACGATTGTTCTGAAGACAGTCCAGATTAAATGGAAAACTTTATACGAGCGTATTTCATAATTATAATGAATACCGCATAATTTCACTAACAAGTTGATTGACAAAGTGAGAACTGGGCTATAGAAACAAAACGACATTTAGAATAAGAGACTACATTTGTTAGTGTACTCGCGTAACGAATGTGATTCAATAAGCTGGAGTTTACAACATGACAAAGAGAGCTGGCCTGACAGGCGTTAAAAATGTGTTTTGTTTTACGATATGCGCCGTATACATAACCAAGCAGTAGAGAAGCAACTCAAAATTCAGCCCAGCCACAACAGTTTGAAATTGATAACTTTTTCTTTCGTTATGATATCAAAACCGTCTAACCTGATATGAATGTCCAACGGTGTGGTCTACTATAAAAATTAAAAGGTGCCACTCATGATTAGTTGCTCGCATTAAGGTGGATTAGCTTTATGGAGACTGCGTTTTTTCTCCCTCCAGTGGTGGGTATTCATGTTCCCGCGATTGCCACCGGCAACTAAAAATGTAATTTGACGAGAAGTTCATAATTTCAAAAGCATTTTGTACGTGATTAAATTAAAAAGTCTTTAATGTCATGTGCGTACAGCGAGCGGCATTCAGTCGGCGAAAAATGAAGAAAAATATTTTGACATGAACAGGATGCATGTTTTCAAATGCTTGAAACTCTCAAAACTTTTGAAAAGCTTACCTGCTCAGTACGAAACTGAAAGCTTTTGAATAGATAGTTGAAGCAGTGTAGAAACTTGAGTAACAGTTTCAGGTTACTGTTTTTATCCAAGGTGTTATAATGATGTATGAGTGCCGCTGATGCAACGTTATACATAAGAAACTTTTTTTCTAGCTCGTTTATCACCTTTTTTGATCTTGAAACATTTTTTCTTTAATATCTACCTATATGGGTATTTAGGATGGCGTCCGTGTCCTCCTGTCTGCTCTTTTTATTTCAGAGGCATTCGTTGAATGAGTAATAGCATTTCACTGAAGATTTGACATTTTCTGACAATGCAGTGAAACGAAAAGGTTAAATGCAACGTTTATATCGAAGTCGACGATCAAGAGAAAGAAATGAAATCAACTTTGTGATATTAAAAAGATGTGTGAGTAGTGAATAGAAAAACGCTTAAGTTTATAACTTTCCATAAAAGCATTACTTGTGTCATGATGTCAGATGTGACACGCTTTGTGTTCCTTTTGTTACATGCCTATGCCCCACTTCCACATTTTTTATTCAATTTGATCGACCAGCCAAATATGAATACAATAGGAGCAACGTGAAGGTAGGTCTGTTCCAGAATCATATTAGGTTTTTATTTCAGTGGTGGTTTTTTTTTGCCATGTCGATCGAGATGAGATGAGAGATCGAAAGTCATGAGACATCTCCTCTTGCATGTTTTCCCTATTCAATGAAAGTTGTTTACGTCTGGAATAAATAGGGTAATCTTATCATGAGCATAATCAAAAAGCATTCCTGAATAGAGAAGACACTCTGAAAAGCAGCAATATTGAAAAGGTCCCGCTATGCCTTGGAATTATTTCCAAGAAAATCTTACCCACTTACATACGTTTTATTTCATTTTATGGGTATGTGTAGGCATATTAAGGCAAATAAAAACTCACGCTTTTCCCTATCTCCTTTTTAGAAAAAGGTTCACGTAAGCATCTTACCTGAGAATTGTATAAAGCTTGTTTTTTTTTGTGTTTGCATTATTTCGGAAGTTGAGATTACGCAACGCGTGACTAGATTAAAAATTGTGTATCTTATGACGTACGATACGATTCGATTAAAATTCAACGATTCTGATTCGGCTTACTTAGGCATTCAAAAATGAATAAAAATCGGATTAGAGTATTTCATACGGAAAATAAATTTTCCCAAGGAGGTATACAACACAAACAGTCTAAACAATTTTAATGGAATACGCTCCACGAATAATCTTAAGCATTCACCCATTCTTTCTAGAAAGCCCCGATCAAATGAAAACGCAATTTTTGAAGAAAAATACCTTCATGCTTAGTTTATTTCTTTGAACCCACAGTTTCATACATGAAGAAACAACTTAATTCTAAATTATTCAGAGACGATCGGAATTACTGAATAAGAATATAGAACAGTTGGGTCACGATGACACAAAAAGATGGAAAACTCCTTTCAAATATTCCATATGGCTCGTAACGATAAGATCAGATCTTTATCAGATCTATTTATTATTGGGATTTGTGTATAATCTAAAGCAAAAACAGATAATGAGGGTTTATCTTAAAAGATAAAATGCTATGGTTATTTCCCTCAATTCTAAATACAGACGGGCGGTTTTTCTAATTTCTAAAGGATTATAGAAACTTTTGAGTGTATTTTTCATTGAGTCTACATAAAACAAGACCGCTGCCGGATGTAGTCGTCAAGCCATGTTTGAAATAGAGATGTCATCGCAGATATTCATTTGTTTCGCACAAATGTCTAAACATCTTCATTGAATTTGGCTGTATTAATTTTTGAATGGGGTTCAAATCAAGTTGTTATGTATGAGCATTCAAAAGAATTCTTTGGAAAATAGGGGTTTTGGAATTGGAAGAGGCAAAAGGGTGTTCAAGCTATTTAGTTACAAAATAACTTCCAGCATTTAGCAACGCTAAAAAAGTTTTTGTTTCTGGGAGTGTCAGTAAACGTGCACCTACTTAATATCACATCGTGGCGTTTCATGCCCAACCCATTTATTTTTTAAGCTTTCGAAGACAAAATTGGTAGAGTTTGACTTCATTTACGTAATGAATTTCTCAGAAAGGAAAATACCCTTCTAATTTGCGTAATTTTTCGTCGGTTAGTTAGAAATACTGAAGGGTATTATTACCACATCTTCATTATCTTTGCTAACCATATATGGCATGAAAATTCATTACACTGTCTCATTCTGGAGCTAAAAATCAGAAAAGAAATTAAAGAGGCTCACGTTGCACGTACATTAAGTCTTCCACAAAATCAAAGAGCAGAAACTATTTAAGATCAAAGGGCAAGCCGTGCCAAGAAAAAGTATTCCCAGCATATTTTACGCTGCATAATCTGACATACGAAGAGAATTCATGGAAATCATTAGGCATCGTCTCACAATCTCAAACAAAATATAAATGGATATAAGCCTTTTTAGATGCCGTCTTGTCTTGTCTTGTAAAGCATTTATAAAAGTACGATCCTTTGTAATTACCAGGTTACATCCTAATTATCTGTTTCTACCTGAGGAAGAGTTGCGTAAAGTTGAGAAATGTTTTAGAACGAAGGAAATGAAATGCAAATAATGAAGTGCTTCATAGCTTCATGGTCTGGCACATGACATGAAGTTTGCCTGATGTTCATACCTATTTCTTTCAGTTCTCTCATTTCTGGAAACATTGTATTGATTTAAGGATGCCGTAACAATGCCTATCTAAAACCAAAACCTCATGATCATCATAGTAGTTCGTATTTGATGCCTGGAAAGAGTGGTTTGTCGGTGGTGTTGTATCTGCACGTGAGTTAGATTTCGGAAACATTAAAATATTTTAATGCCTTCACTGGGTTACAATATGAAACGCACTGGCAAGGATAGGGTTTGTAAGCTCAATGTGGTTTTAAATCTAGAGGGGAATAGAGATCCATAAATTCAAAATCTTGTAGCACGATACCACTAGTAAACTGTCGTCATCACTTATGCAGATTTGATTCTAAGAATTATTTCATTTAGCAAACACAAAAAAGTTGAAGTTTGCCCTTATCCTAAGGAAAAATCCTAGAAATCCTCAGAGCAAAACATTTTCATTCACAACAGTCAATATCTATCTACTCTTTGATTCAATACTTTCGCATACTCTAATTTTCAACATTTTTCTTGAGAAAAAGTCAGAATTATAATATTTGACCAAGAGTTTATGGCTTATATTACGAAGGAGGAGAAAGGCACCAAACATTATTATCATACATTAATAAATCTTGGAGTCTCGGGCAACTCATAATTTATAAGCTGATTACAGAAACTAAAGAAAAGTTTGAAAACTTGACGTTTAACATTAGTCATACGCCAGTTTTAGATATATCAGCTCTTAGTAATTCTAATAAAGTGTACCAAGGCAGGAGGACAATGATGTATGAATCCCTGTCAGAATCAGAACAATCATTTACGTGGAGGAATTAATATTTCCTTAATGTGACCCATCGTAAACAGAAACCATTTCGTGAGTTCTTCACAAGTTAATCTTGAAAAGTCGGATCAGGGAAATGACGACTAGACTCACGGCTCTATTAGAAATATAAATTATTTAGCCATATTCCATCCATAAGAACAGATCGTTATGAACATACATATCAGACTATCAGACAGAGAATGCAAAGAAAAACAAGTTATACATTCTTGGGCTTATTTAGTTTTCACTTTCTTGCGTGTTGGCCTTGTACGTATTAATAATTGCATACCTGGCAATTTACACTTTTAGAATCTTTACAAATCCTTGAAGTACTTACGGCTTTCTTTCTTGGAAGTTTTAAGGGTACATTATGCATGGTGCCATAAAACATGGCAAACTTTTTCATTGCCTGTACTTCCCCGGCATACCCTGTAGCCTTCATAAACCAAATTGTGTTCAAAGAAAAGAAAAAGCAGAAATTTTCCGGTGCAGTGAATACCCTCCAGCAATGCAATAGTTTGGGTATGTACCCGCAATTATACTTTTTATGCACTAAAGGCTCAGCATAAGCTCGGTTTCACTTGAAGTTGTTCCGCCTCTCTTGGTTACTTACCTGTGGCCCTGTGGCAGTAAAGGTTTTTTGCGAGTAAGCCCAACTATCCACATTATTACTATAGAAATAATGTGTACCTCCATGACCAAAATATTTTTCTATATTATTATAACCGTTTATAACGAAAAGTGTTAGTGTAATATATGGTGAGTGCAACGGTATGGATAACATAATTTCTCGGAGTTTTCCCCTCAAGATTTACGAGTAGAGTTTTTAGTTCTCATGGGACCACCGCTGTTGTCGGTTACACAGGTGAATTATGACTGCATTACTTTACCTTACCTTTTTCGCTTGTCGGATTCAATCTAAAATGCATACTACACCGGCAATATAAGAGAGACTCGAGTCGAGTCTGTACATTTCAAATATAATTTCTTCCTATAGTAAAGTCGGAACGAAAAGGAATGTGAATGAAATGTTAGCAGTACAAAAACCATTGAAGATTCTATAACAAGCCTTATGGCTTCCAGTGCATACACCATAGTAAATATATTGTGTTAGGTTAATATATTGCCAGTAAAATACTTAGATGCATTCAAAGATGGAAAATAATAAAAACAGTAAAGCAGTTTGTTGTTATTTGCTGCTATAAATATGTATCTTCTCCTAAAACATAATTTGGCCAAAATACCGCTAAAACAACATTCTCTCGTGTAGCAGTAGTGATAAACACTACCCAGTGATAAAGGCCAAGTCAGTATAAGAAACTCTTTGTAAATTGTTATATTTCCTATCCAAAACATCTTCCTTTCGGTATTTTCTTGTATACGTCGAGTAAAACTAAAATGCATTTTAAGAATACTACGCTTTAGTAAACCGGAAATATATATAAGATGAGGGCGAAAGGAAGCATCAACCTTTCACTCACCTCAAAAAGTTAAATAAACTAACCATACGAAAATTGGCTCAGGTACATATAAGCTTTTGACTCTCGCCAATTTTTTCGCAGTGCAAAAAAATTTATTTGTAATATCTTGGAACAAACAACAAGATGCAACGGTCAGTTTTCCTGAAAGGACTAGGCTTGCATCCTTTGAAATACTGTGACCATTAGGAAAACTCCTACACAGATTTTTCACGCTCCATCTTTGCTCCCTAGATCATCCATTTAAGATACCCTCCTACAGTATTGTAGACCTGGAGCTTGAGTTGAAAAAATTGCTTGAGCAAAAATGATCATTATCATCATCGCAACGGGGCTCTGCGTGTGCATTCATTTTCGCAGAATGAAAACAACAGCTTTAGGTCACTGCTATTTCTGCACAATAGTGAATCCTAAAAACTTTCGTGTTCCTTCGTTTTACTTTTCAAAACACCTACATTTTTTGTACTGGTGAATCCTGGTCTTTCGCATTTTCTATTTACGTGGACTGGTTTTATTTTTACCAAGTTGGTTGCTTCATATTTGGAGATATTACAAGGCATAATGCGAATACTTTATACGATAACAGACTATCTTACTTCTATTGTTAACAGTAAAATACTATTCCGGTGTGAATTTTGCTTTTCTTCCGTTGGCCTCTTTACCTTTGCGTGATACGTAATACTCTGTAATGTTTACCTATTCATACGTTGTGTCCTATATTTAGGAAAGGTAAGCCTCCGGATTATATTCCGTTTTTCCTTTCCCATTCAAAAGATCCAAGGTAAACATTCTAAAGAGATGAACATTATCTTTAGGAAAGTCAGACGAGGTGATTGCTTACATAATATTTTTGCACGTATTTATTCAGCAAAAATACGTCATTTACTATTCCACCTACACTTTTCAAAAACACTACAGTCCCTAAACGAGGTCTATTTAGTATTTTCTGATTACTTTAAGCTTTTATGACTTCTAGCTGGGTAGTAAATTTTGAAGCCTAAATATAAACCCCGTGAACCTGTCTGTTCGAAATCTTGATATACATTTGACATTTATGAGGAGCCTAAGTAGGTATGTAAATCTAGAAAATTATTAGACAATGGAATTTTATGTTGCAGCAGATATTTTAACGTCTTTTTTTTCTTTTTAAAATCATTATTATCATTAGCCTATGTCTCTTGTTCAATTCGAAAATAGTTCAGGTTATCTATTCAAGTGGCAAGTATTAACGGAATTTAAGTCTATTTATAGATCCACAGATCGTTATTAAAAAGTTTTTTTGTTTTAGAGCAGTCAAGTGCTTTTAGAATGTCTTTAATAGATGAGCTTTTAAGCGCACGTGTGCAAATAACTTATTGCGAGAACAAGTTGACGGATGCGTAATACATTTATTCCATCAAGTACTTTTAAAAACATTCAATTCAATTTCCCTGAGTGTTTTGTGACATTGCTCCTTTCCCTTTTGGGGTTTGTAAGGAATTAAGGATGTACTACACTGAGAAATAATTTAACCATGTATCTTGTACTTCTGATTGGAAACACTCTTTGTGTAGAAATTTTGCAATAAAAATGGTTGTGGTGTTAATGGAACTGTTTTATTAACTC
>JAANSQ010003280.1:0-10358 GCA_036850885.1 Lepidocyrtinus dapeste
TCACTTTCCTTGATTGATGAATCGAGGTAATGTAAATTATACTTAATGCAATTCAACTTTAATTCAGTTTCTACCTCATACGTCTAATCAAGACTGACTTAATTTGAGTAAGCAAAAAGCGACATTTTTAATTTAAACGTATAGAATTGGAGTAAACTTGTGCTGATAAGATAGATAAGATAAAATATGAGTCAAGATAATGCACAATTTTACGAATGGTTTGTAGGTTACTTCTTCGCAGCTGCTGCGGCTTCTTTTTTCTGTCTTTCCATATAGTTTTGTATTTGCTCCAGGTCGAACACGCCCATTGAGGTTATGGTGGTATTCTCCACCTCTCTTTTTAACACGGCGAGGAATTTCATTGCTTCATCCTCCATAATAGCACTTCCATCATAGGACAGGGTAAGCTTGGAGGTGGAAAGCGTTTGTCCGTATTCGTCTAGGAAATATATAAAATGATGAAGTTCCAAGTTTTACATTCCGGAACCAAAACCAGGAGAGAATTTTAAAACCATCGATGGTTAATTAAAGCCCGAAGCTTACCGATTTCCACTGAAGTCCCACCTACAGCCAGTATAGCACACTGAGGTGGGTTAATTATGGCGCTGAAACTGTATATTCCGAACATGCCTAGGTTCGAAATACTATCCAGAAAAATAAAAATTTCAATAAGTTCAAGTGGAATTATAATTAGCTAATAAAAGAAATTATAGGCTACAGGCCATACCAAAAGCTTCCACCTTGATATTCCTGGGGCTTGAGCTTCCCATCTTTAGCCTTTCCGGCGAGAACTTTAACTAATGAGCTAATTTCGACAACATCTTTCTCTGCTGCGTTGTGAACGATTGGAGTAATCAGGCCGCTTGGTGTAGCAACCGCAATAGAGATATCCACATCGCTCATTTGCGTCAACTACACAAAGAATGCGAAACGATAGAGTTAATTTCTAGGCCAGGAGGGTGGAGTTCAGATGCCTAACACTAACGTTTAAAACTAAAGTAAAACGCCTACCACATTCTTATCCCAAATGCAGTTCACCGCTGGATTCATGGAGAGCGCGTTGGCCACGCACTTAATGAGCAAGTCATTCACGGAGACTTTGATGCCCAGAGAGGCTAACATGTTCCGAAAGTCGTTCAGGGACTTCATGTTACAAAGGGCGTTTCCGTAAGCGTGTGGAATGGTCGACTAAATTTCAAAATAGACCAGATTCTAGTCCAATAATTGAGTTTGACTGGAGGTTGAAATATAAAGATATTAACTGACTGACCTTGGACTGAAGTAAACGTTTTGCTATAGTCTTCCTCATCCCCGTAGTTTCCACATCGACGTAAGTAGCTGGAGTTGCTTTCCCTCCGGGACCTTTGGCTTTGGGTTTTTTCGCAGCACCAGCACCAGCTTGAGGAGGAGCAGAGGCACCTCCCGCGACAGGTTGGAGTTTGTTAGCTTGGATATGCTTCAACACGTCTGTTTTCAGTAAAACCCCCTTGGGACCAGTACCTTTCACTTTGGAGGAATCGAGACCATACTGTCTAAGGTAGCTCTTGACCGCTGGACCTACCAAACGATCACCCACTCCAGATCCTCCAGGTGCAGATGATGATGACGAAGATGGTGCAACAGCAGGAGCTGAACCTCCACCACCACCAGCAGCTGCTGCAGCTTTAGGAGCTTCTCCGGCTCCAGCATCTGCTGGAACCTCCACGCTTTTCCAGTCATCTCCTTCATCCACCGTAAGGGCAATGAGTGTGCCCACTTGCACATCAGCAGTATTCTCCGGAACGATAATTTTAGCAAGGATGCCTTCCTCCTCATACTCCATCGACATTACTGCCTTATCCGTCTGAATCTCACAGAGGACGTCACCAGGAGCCACTTTGTCTCCTTCTTTCTTCATCCATTTCACGATCGTTCCCTCCGACATGGTGGGAGATAAAGACGGCATCTTCACCAAATGAGTCTCTATATACAATTTTACACCAGATCCAAGAAAAAGTATTAAAATGTCCACTCAAATAGAAAAATCAAACATTTTCCTGTCCCTTTCATTCAGCGTTACCATTTAAAGTTTGGGAAGTATGCACTTCACGATCACTCCATCTAGCAGTTATCAATTGAGGTCTCGGGAATATGTTACACTTCCCTCCAGCTATTGAATAATTTTCCAGTCCTCCAGACCTCGACCAGGCATTCAAGCTTAAACTGCGTAAGGGAGTGTATCCCTTCAAGAAGCTACATAGTGTCTTCAGTTGGACCTGGCTCTGATTACGAGCAATCATTTTTGCCATCATGATTCCTCAAGTCATTTGTTCAAACTTAAGAATCTACTAGCGCTTCTGTCCTCGTTGACTGGAACGTTTTTTGCTTAAAATATATTTATCTTTCCTCAATTCAATTGCTACAAACAAAAATTATTTATTTCATCACTTGGTGAACCAGTTACGTTTGAGTGACACTTAACAACTGAAACTTTCATTAACAGCCCAATGTGCCAAAGTAACAACGTAATTTAACAGTCCGACGCACAAATGCAAGTCTTAATTATGATTTATCGGCATGAGCGCCAAAATTTAATCTTACATGCCCTTCTCGGAGGCGATTATTTCCTTACCTCAGCCGAGCCTAAACATACTCGCCAATGTTTTTGTTTAAAGTTTTTACTGCGTAGTCAGTGCGACGACCGTCGCATCACAATATCGCAAAGCCTACATCACACAAAGGTGCTATTCATATGAAATGTGAGATGAAAAGATGGTACGAAGTATTGAGGAAGATGAAGGGATGACATTTTTAAACGTCCCCCAATTTCTTTAACCAACTGACATACCTTACTTACTAGAAAAATTGGGCGCAGCGAATATTTAATTTCCCATTTTTACATATAACTGTCTGTTTGATCGGCCAACGTCTATATTAAAAAATCCGTACGTCTGTCTATGACATAATTTCAAAAACCAGTAAAAAGCATAATATTCATCCGATTCCGATGAATTACGACATGATTATGTTACCGAGTCGCTCAAAGGAACTTGCCAATTATTTAAAGGGCATTCAGCCATGATTCTCAAGATACCCATGCGATTTTTTTTATGAAATTAAGTCTACATAACATACAGCATTATTCGCAATGTATTTACTGTTCTTTTCACTTTTCAGAGATTTTATTTTTATCAAAGCCAATTCGTAATAGGAATTGGGTTTTTATAGTTTTTTGATAATTTTTCTCCGGGCTAACGCCTCACAACATTTTGGTTCGTAGTGGATGGGGAAGATTTACTATCTCTTCCAGCTCCAACATTATTTGCAGGTGCACTACAACTACAACACAGTAAAAACATTCACCTTAAAATTAAGTTTTTTCTAGAATTTTTCAATTCTCTCCTACTTTTTCTCCTTAGATTGAGACTCTTCCTTAGCCAACATCTTAAAGATATCCTCCAGCTGCTGGGCGTTTAGCTCGGTGTGTTCCTTTCCAACAATGTCGATTTCCTTGACCAAGTCATCCACCTCGATTTTCGCGTCCCTATCATTATCCAATTTGGCTAGGACTGCAGCAATTTTTTCAAGCTTTTCAGGATCCTTCTTCAACTTCCGTACTACACTTACCAGCTCTTCCGTGGCGAGGAGTCTTTTCCTAAAGTTTAAAACAAATGAAATAAAAGCCTAGAACATTTTTTTGGGGAAATGTAAATAGATTTTTTAAATCCACCAATGTGGTTAAATGTATTATCTCTCTACATACTTCCTTTCTTCACATTCTACTGTCTCCACCTGTTTGTCCAGCTTGTCTACCATATCAGTAAGTCGATCTCTGAGACGACGGGCGCCCTTGCTTTCTTTCACCTTTATTTTGAGATCATCTGCGTGCTTGGACAACTCCTCCAAATCTTGAACATCCTCAATATATTCCGATATCTCGGCCTTTAAACCCTTAAGCTCTTCTTTCTCAGTCAGAAGTTTGCTATCCCAGCCCAGCTGCCGGATAACGTTTTCTATGGAATCTGAATCCCCGAGACTTTGGTTATCCTTGAAAAAAGGAAGTAAGTAATACTGCTTGAGAATTTTCAGAGTTTGCCAAATGCAGCAATTAAAACTTACTTCAGCAGATAACGATGCAGTGTAAGCCGTACCCGGAAGTCCTCGGTACAACACTTTATTGATTACTCCAGCCACTGTATGATCATAATGGGTAGGAGTAAAGGGTTTCATATTCAAATTTTTCATTTCCTCTTCAGACAGCTCTGCAGCTGCTTCATCCAGAAGGTGTGCTGTTTTCTCCTCTGGAATAATAAATTACATGTCTCAAGAACTTTACAATTTTATTGTAAGTTAAGGTTTCAAGATTTAAAGTACCGAGAGACTCTTCTTGTTCCCTCAGTGCTGCGGCCTGTGCTACTTTCCTAGCTTCCTGTAGCTCCTCCTGGATTTTTCGCTCTTCCTCTTTTATTAATTCAATACGTATCTTATGGTCAATTCTCCCTTCTTGTTCTCCAATCGCTGCTTTCGTTTGGAGTGCCTGAAGAAATAAAATGTCAAGAAAGAACATTCGGAATTCTCCAGGTAGAACTTCAAAAAAAATTTTCATTTACTGCAGAGTCTGGAAGTGCTTGGAGGGTAGCTTGAAGTTGCTGCGAGGCGGGTATATTTTCTGGGAGAAACATAGCCCTAGTTAGAAGAAGTAAAGAGGCTGGAACCTGCTTGTCGAGGGAAAGAGTAAGCCACTGCCGTAGTTGCCTTTTTAATCGGTCCTCTGGTACGCCAACACACCTCATGCCTCTGGCTTTACAAGCATTTTGCAATTCCTGGAGGTTAAGCATCTCCACACCCTCCTTTTCGATTACTTTATCGTCTGCCTTGAGGTTACGTAGTTTAAGTCTTAGCTGGAAACGGAGCATGGCAGTGGTTCCTATTGGTTGGATTTCCAGTACTCTACAAAGTGCCAAAAGTTGCTTCCGAGATAACGAGTCTAGAGTTATTTCATCCTGGAAGAGTTTACTAAATCTTAGAATTTCTTCTGTTGGCACCTCACTTCCGCTCTTGCGTATCTGAAGAAGAAGAATAAATTTTTTTTGTTTGAAATTTATGATATTCCAGCCCTGTAAAGCTTATCCACGAGTTAAGCTGGAACCTTTTCTATGAACTTGGCAAACTCCTTTGCCAATTCTGATTTGTGTCCTTTGGCTTTGGGAGCCATATTATCTAGTGTTTCCTGGAGAAACTTTGCCATGTCCAGTTTTACTTTAAGTTCTGCCTTCCTTTTCGATTCCTATTGAAGAAAATGAAAAACTTATTTCCCATTAAGTTCCACTTTTAAAAAAAATTTAAAAATGCTTGACTAGAAATATATTAAATGCAGTTCAAAAACCAACCTTATCCTTTGTGGTTTGGAAAGTGGAAGGTAACAGTCCTGGAAATAGCTTGATAAAAAAGGGTAGCAGGAGTTCCATGAACGGGATAATAATAAAAACTGAGAAGGGCACCAATCGGAATAAATCAGAGGTAGTTCGGACCAACTGTTTATGTTCCCTACGGGTCAGAGGTTTACCTCTGGTAGCACGCCATGCTAAGCTAGTGCAAATCCTAATGTCGATAAATAATAGACGAAAACCGTGATAAAAATGTAGAACCTATTTAATAAGAATAAGGTCAATCAAGTTTATATTATTCTCTGGTAAAATTTTAAGGTGTTTCTTCGACAGACCTCATCCTTTATACGCTTATGCAAGGGTCTCTTTTTAGGTTTCTGCGGTACTGGGACTGCACCCTGCTTAGTTTTCTCCAGCTCTTCCTCCAGACGTTTTACCGTACTCTCCACTTTGGATGGACGTTGTCCTCCCTCTGTTCTGCTTCTCTCCGCAGATGAAGAATGTATCGGCCTTCTTACGATAGCTAAGTTCGGGCTGGACTCTCTACACTTTTTCTGGCGATTTTCAGTGTCTCCAACTGTAGGGTAGTGATAAAAACCACTAGCACTGGACAACGAACTAGTTCCAGTATTGAGACTACTCATGCTGGCATAAAATAGATTCAACTGATTCAAGTTGTCGCGGCCATTGACCCTCCTCAGCTGGAGAATAATCCGAAACGGCCCTTGACCACAGGAATACATTTTGGTTTGATTGCTAGAATCCAACCAACCCAACGCCCCTACTCACTTTAGGCCTATTTAAAAATTTTGTAGGTGCTAAACAGTGGATTTTAGTCAACGTTGCATACTTAAAAATAAAAACCTAAAGCTATTTGATGATTACTCCCGCCATAATCTGGATGATCTTGCGGGAAGAAAGAAAACGGAGCTAAACCATAACCATTACGTCATGGGAACTCTAACTTGTGTTGTTGATAGTCGCATCTCGCATGATCTGATCGAATAGATCTTCGTTCGTTTTCCTTGAACTACAGTCTCTGTCTAAAGAACTACAGAACTAAAGAACAGTTACAGTTTAACTGGTGCATATGTTAAATCTCAAAATCAACAAAATTAATTAACATTCTTATCACTTTCCCATCGTTTTTTCATTTAGTCGGCAGCAGCTCTGTAAAAAGATTTGGTACATTGGTAAAAAGTCTATTACCTAATATACGTTTTGTATACCATTGCCTGCGGGTTCACATAATTATGATTGGAGTCGGTTAATTGTAATCTTATAGCTTCAATTTCAATTACCAATCTCGGTCTAACCTACCTCGGGCTGGTTTAAACGGAAGCATAAGATGGATTCGTCACCCCCTAATTGTAACTGGAAAATGTCAGTGCCACCACCACTACCATCATTTGGTTCTTCCTCTGCGGATGGTAGAGACGCTGATGTGTTTAAACCAAAGGTTGAGAAAAAGCCTGTAATGACGGCGAGTACTAAAGTCGAACCCAAAAAGAACCCTCCAGTTATTGTAATTAGTAGTCAGCCAAAAAAATTAACTGATTTCACATAAAGATAGGTTATCAATATTAGTGTATGATGGCCTTCATTAAATTTATTTACAGATTGGAAAACGACGCGGAGGGCGAATTCTTCCAACTGGAGTGGTCAAGAAGATGAAACCAGAAGTGAAATCAGGAGACCCTGAAACTCATAATACTATGACCGGTTACTTAGAAGAAGTCCGTCGATATCGGGATCGTATGTGTTCCTCTGACGAGTCTCACCACAGACCTCTTGTGAAATAGTGAATTTGCAGTTCCATACCTAATTTAGTTGCTGTTTTTGTACATGTTCATCAAAAAGACCGTTTTAAAGTTTAGGCTTAAGACGGTTATGCTATGCATGTTAAGAGGCCTTACATAAGTGTTTAGTGCACTTTAAGGGAGTTTAATGTTGTCCTTTTTCACAAAAATGCTACACATAATTTAAAATTACTGGGCCAATGAACAAGGATTGATAATTTGATAATAATGATTTTTCGAATAAAAGAACTACACACTTAATCCAGAATAATTACTTACTTAGACCTTAAAAATTTTATTAAGTAGCAAATTTAGATTAAACGTCGCTGCTGCGGGCTGACAATTTAAATACTAAAATTATCCTTGAATTATAACTTGATAAGTGGCTGTGAGATTTACAATTTATTATGTTACAAACTACAATGAGGCGAATAAAGATTAACGCCATATACGACCTCTCAGTTAGCTAAAGCAGATAATAGATATTCTGTAAAGGAATAATAAATGAAATTACTAGATAATAATTAAACTAAGGGATGCTTTTTAAATTGTAAAATACATGTCTCATTTCAATAAATCAAATCAATCGATTCCGAACTGCTACTTTATCATCGAATGTCATGAGCATTACGTTTCATTATCTCATTTTTCCTTATCTTAAAAGTTTTACAGCAGTCTCGTCTTTACGAATTCTTTCACAGTGGTTAAATTAGCTAAGAAAAGGAACGTGGAGTAGTCTATGTGCTTTCACGTTTTCCTCTTCTTGTTACCAGCGTTTGGGCTAAGGACCTGATCAACGTAGAATTCCTGAAGCTTCTGATTCACTAATTCGCATTTAGTCAGTCTCATCTTGAGGTCATTTATTTCCGCACATGAACCTAAATTTCCCATGGGTCTTTTCAAACCGCGTTGATTCTGTAGGTTGTCGAGTTCCGGAGTTGGTTGGTCAAATCTGTTCCACACGGCGACAAGTTGTTCCTTGTCTTGACGCTCATCTTCATTGCTCTCGATGAGCTTGGGTACCTCTGGGAACACAACTGTAGGTTTCTTCCCAGATCTCGATCCATCCGGATTTCCTAACCAAAATATTAGGTTGGTTATGCGTGTCTTTGAGGTGCCGATCGACTTTATTGCTTGGCGACTATACAGGTCCCAAACGTAAATCGTTCCAGATTCGTCTCCAGATGCTAGATGATATCCGTCCGCGGATATGGCCAATGCAGTAATGCTAAAAAAACACGATTATTCAGTTTACTAGACAATCAAGAAAAGGAAAATTTTTTAAATTCTATCGACACCCCATACCATACCTCTGATTATGTTTCTTGTAAACAAAGTCTGTTGCGGACTCTGTAGCAATGTGATGTTCTATTGACCTTGGAGGAGAGGACAATTTCATTTGGTATATTGAACCATCCACACCACCAACATAAACGGAAGTTTCTGCAGCGTCCGAAACTACAGAAGTTAAAGGCAGTGGAAACCCAACGGAAAGTATCAAGCCTCCAGTGATGAGCGAATAGATTTTTAAATTTCTATCCTGTCCCACAGTATAAATGGAAGCTTTTCTTCCTCCAGTTCCTACATAAATGCCGGTAATAGCGAGTGTATGGTCACTCCACGTATGACAAGGAACTGAAGAAACTCCAGCAACGAGTACGAGAAACTGCCAAGCAAGCACCATCCCGTCTTGAGCTCCACTGATTAGATAAGTCCCGTCATCATTAAATTTTAAGGCTGTAACGGGTCGGTAATGTGCAGAGTTGATAACTGTGACTATCCTCCCAGTAGCTGCTTGCCAAATGCTGATTTTCTCTTCCACCGCTACTGCAAGAAAATTACCATCTGGGGAGATACACATGGGGCCAGGCTTTCCGGTACATAATATTCGTCGAGAAGTTTGATTTGGAGTTCCATACTGCCAAAAATGAATGAATGGTTTGCCCACTTCGACGATTGCGAATCCTTCGTCTCTGATAAAGGCTAAGGAAGACTGTGCCGCTGGTGGACCACGGAAGGTTGCCATTTTCATACCCGTCAAAGGATTCCATAGGTTAAGGCTCGTCTTACTCTCTACATTCTGGTCTGTTGAAATTAAAACTTCCATCTTGAATTTTGGCCACGAGGAACTAACGCTATATTCGCGTTTGGTGATATTTTGATGATCGTTTCTACTTTGTCGTTATTAGGGATTGTACTATGTAAGAAAAAAGAACATCAATCCTATATAGATTTATCTAGGTTCCATTAAATTCAACTGAAACGTTAAAGTCTGAATAAGCTATTGCAAATAAGTAGACTTACTTTCTATATCCCTCCAGTCGGCTCGTTAATTGTTGTTGTTTCACACTCTACGATCTTCGCTATGCGAAAATATGTGTTCAACGCATTAGAAAAATATAAATAGTTCGTAGATTCGCGAACGTGAATGGATGATCAGTTCGACAAACGACGCGACACACAGGCCCAATATTTTTAATTACTACAAAACACACATCACCCAAGTATGTTACAGTATGCTGCAAAGATTACTTTCATTTTTCCTCATTTTGGCTCAATCTCATGGTACCCCAAGCCCATCTATAATGCATTGTAGAGATCAATGAATGCAATGTAACTTTTATCGTATTTGGTAATAACAACACAACACAAGTCTAGAACGGTGGAATTTTTGTCGAAAGCAAAGCGAAGGCAAAGAATGCAGCAGCGTCATTCGTCTGCAATCTACATTCTTTCCAGTTGGTCATCTTCTAAGTAATGTGGAGTGAATTAGCTAATGTAGGCGTTCTAGTTTTAGTTTTTTGTCCTTTGTTTGCTCTTGCTCCTTTCAGTTCCAAACAAAGCGCTTTGACCAACTATCATTAAGGCAGCCCAGCCGAAGCGTTGTGTAACATGTACGAAGCGAATGCCTTAATAAAAGTCTTTCATCTCCTCACATGAACGCATAACATCAGATGAAGAGAAAAAGATGTAATAATATTACAGCGCGACAACGCCCCCAAGCTAAATGGCAAAATGAACCTAAACTAGAGTATGGAAAGGTATTATAAACGTTTAGTTTGATTTATTAGATACGACACAAGGAAAATTTAGAAACTTGAGATTTGTATAAAAGCAAACTATTATTGTTGTTGTTTCCAATGGATTGTCATATGTGCAGGGTATTGAGTCCTTTCATTAGTCCGATGATAGT
>JAANSQ010003281.1:0-10356 GCA_036850885.1 Lepidocyrtinus dapeste
CGAGACTATAAATTATAAATTAGCTAGACTTTGAGAGCTGTCAACAAAGTCAGATTCGTCGAAGTTTAGTATAACTTTATCACGTCTTAATTTTGTTTACGTAATGTCTGCATGGGGAACTTTGGATACTGGAATAATGGACAATTTAAGATTCAGATTGAACTAGAAGTTACAAAAGAGGCTGTTGGGCTTAAATTTCTCGAATGAATTACTCTTATTGAAATTTAGAGAACCTGATAGGACGTCTATTGAGATAGTAATAACTGGCACTGCAACCGCTATCAAATCCAATGGATCTTATGAAAGCCCACCAATTGCTAAAAAGTCAAAATTGAAAGCACTCCAAACTCCAATACGCTAAGTGGATCATCATCAAGCCTTGCTAATCATAACCCTCGTTTCCTCCTAAAGAAACTTTAGATTCCAAATTCCAAAGTACTTTCCCACAATACATCATTAAAGACTGCTAATCACAATGATTATCATTAACCATCGCCATCAACAGGGGAAGACGAATTCACTTAATTTACATGAAGCCAATCATAACTGCGAAGGGACAATAGACTGATTTGATTTTGAATGATGTGGATCATTTGTAAATCATTTCATTTGAGTTTCCCATTGCATTCAAGTGACTACTGGCATTTTCCTGGAAGTAAAGAAATCTCAAACAGGTTTAAATCTTTTCCAAAGGAATAATATACTCCCTTCTTGGATTTTCATTTTGTATTGGGACGCGACGCGACGCCAAACCAAAGGGAAATTATCTCGCTCTAATTGTGTCTGTTAGTAAATGTAATTTTCGTTAGGAAAATAACGTACTTAATTACCAGATTTGACAGTTGATGATTAAGAATGATCTTAAATTAACTAAAGTTACAAAATGTTGTTCTAATCACGCTGATTCAACCGTTATACCATCGCATTAATTTTAAAGCGTGATAAAAATATAAACTCCTAATTTTCCAGTGCTTCCAATACCAATAGACTTGTTGGGAATTGCTCTATGTACTATCATCTCAATTCTCCCCTTGTAAATTTTTCTCTTAGGCTCAACTTAAGAATGGGATAACGTTCATCATATTTTGTAATGCTGGTTTGCTATGAACTTTGTAACTACTGAGCGATGCAATACAATCCGCAATGTAATAATGTATTAAAGCTTTATAGCCTTCCGAGAGCCAAAGTACACCTGCCTGCACGATGCGATGCGATGTATTCTTCTCGGATGACTCAAGATTTCACAATATCAACCATGTTTCAATTGAGATTTCATGCATAACCAGATCACATACTGAAAGGAAGACCAGGTTACTGTCTCCAAAGCTAGATTTCGTGCAGTACGTGAGCCTTCCTATGTGGTTAGCACTATTCTGTTCTTTTCCCTCGTTGTCGTTGATTAATACGAGCCATTAATTTTTAAAGACACAACCCATTGTGAACATTTTTTTTTGCGAAAGGCAATTTGACCAAGTTCTATAAATAAAAGTAAGGCTCAAACGTTTAAATTTAGTAAATTGAACAAGTATTTAACTAATTTAACTCGGGTTCCCACGATAATTATTGTAAAGAATCCCTCTCATTTCGATTTATAGTTTAGAACCAATTCAACATGGACTCAAAGGTTCCTCCTCCAACCTCCAACACGGAGCCAAACACTTCTGATTCTTCGCGCTCCAACGACCAAGAGAAGCGCCAAGTTCAAAATGGGGAAGAGATCTCACCGGCTTTGGCAAGACAAACTTTGTACGCGGTATTGATGTCGGTTGTGGAAGAAATGGGTAATTGCAATTATTATTCTAAATCTCAATTTTTAGGTGATAAATGGAATAAATCGATTGAACTTTGTCTTCTCAGGAAACGATATTCATCCAGCGTATGCTGGATCCAAAGTGAGTACCCAACGCCTCGAGCGGAATATTAACGACGCCAGGGTTCTTGTTAAAGTGCTCCTTGAACGTATTGAGAGTGATTACCCCTCCTTAATTTAAATTTGATTACTTGATTTTTCATGTTTATTGGCAAATCATTTTGTTTCAATTTTACACTTTTTGATTTGTGCAAATAAACTTGTTGAAACGTTTACCTTTGTTATGAGTTGCCTTTAATTTTCTCAACGTCAAAGTGAATCAATTAATTTATCATCTTGATATGTTAGTTATACATTGTAATGTACATGAGACGTTGGTCAGAAATTTTGCGACTTGCATGAGACATAGCTTTAGGTCAGAAACGTTTCCACTTGATAGAATAAGACAACGTTATCTTCATAACCATTGCGATCGTTTGATGTACGTGTTTCTTTTTTTAACTGAGAACCAAATAATTGCAAAAAAACGGTTATTCCGGGCAAATAACGTCGTCTGACTCTATCAGAAAGGTTCCTTAGAACATCCACCCTATTTTATCAATATAACCTAGCTAAAAAAACTGGTTAGGTAATGATATTCATTCATGGCTTCTCATTTGCATCACATTATCACGTCTCCACACCCCTACTTTCTTTCATTCTGAAGCTTTCCCTCCAACTCCAAACTCAAGCACTTTGCTCTTCATTGTTCCACGAATATTTTTAGGTTGGTCCCTCGAGCCCATGAATTTGTTTCCGTGAAACAATACCAGTCATTTGGCATATTGCATCTAGGGAATATTATTACCGAAATGTAATGATCTGATGCAATCATCAACATAACATCATACTACCGTTTCCAGCGTGTGAGTACCAGCAGAAGCGTATGTAACTTGGTAACTTGGGTTGTTGGCTCCTCCAGAATACTATACGATGCAACCCAAAATACAAAAACTGCAAAGGCAAAACTTTCCTCGAGGTACTTCCTTTTGTTTTCTTTTCGCAGTACACATCTACCTCTGCTTTCCCCTAGCTGGAAAGATGACTGCACTTTCTCCCATATTTTTATCTACGAATTGTAGAATTCATTACGCTTGAATATATTTACACACTTATCTCAAAAATGATCCATTCCCCCCATACTCATTTAAATAGTTGCGAAATTTTGAAAGATTTTATCTCGCCACCAAAGTAGACAGAAGACCAAGCCTAACTAGCGACAAAAATATGAAAAAATCCCTCCAAAATAAAAAGTCAAGTTGTTTTTCTGCTGCTGTTGTTTGCTCCGATGAGACAATAAGAAACAATTTTGAGATTCCATCGAAATATTTTCCATTATTGGTGACGATGATGTTACATATCATGATTATATTTATGTAAAGCATTTAATGATGACTAGCTTTTCCTCCAACTAATATTTTTAAATTGGAATGAAAACACCAATAAAATATGAAAGGACAACACCACATAACATTAAACCGTCAAATAAGGGAAAATTTTTTCGTCGTACTAGCTTTAGTAGACTTCATCATCAGCATCACTTCTAAAGTTCTAACTACACCACCGGAAGGAAAGGGTTATTACCACTGAGCTAGAAAAATAAACTCATTCGTTTATATGGCTCACATCATTTCCTCAAATCTCCTCGTCAAATTTCAACTACAAAGTTGCGTGATAACGACATAATAACTACATTACTCGTAAAATAAATTACGAGTGATATGAACAAGTAGACTCATTTCCAAAATGAATTATAACACTAGGCATATTTTTTTCTCTAAAAAATTCATAAAATTCGGCATAAGAATGGTAGCATAGTTTCATGATTTTTCAGTGTGCTGTTCTTGTCATCGCTACACTCCTCCTATATGCTAAGAGGATGGAGGATGGAATATGGAGGAAACTGTTATGGAATCAATATGAATAGCACAATAAGCTTGTTCTTGTTGTTCTTGATTCGGAAATGGGGAAAGGGTAAACGCATAAGAGAAAGCAGTGATGCATGTAATCATCATCATCGCAAAGCTCAAAATATGATAACAAATATCTGTAACGACTAGACTCATACGTAATATGATATTTTGATATCTTTTTCTTTCTAGGGGAAATACACACTTCCGTCCCGTTACTCAATATTACATAAATTATTCATGGGAGTAGGAAAATTTGACGACCCAAAACGATAACATGTAAGAAAATGGGAAAGAGGGTGGTCTACAAGACCGTTCTGGAGATGGAGGGAAATTCTCAAAGTCAATAAATTTACTTACAAATATAAAAACTGAATTTTCCATTTTTTTCCACTTTTTATTACTTTTTCTGAAACGTGATACTAGTAAAATCAGCAAACTAAGTCTAGAATTAATAATTGTAATTTAACAATTGAAGAATGTACCCATTTGACAAGGTCTTCTTAGGTGAGTGCTTCCTTCTGCGAAAAGTCTAAGACTTTTAGGGCCAACTTCTGAAACTCACCTCGAGTTGCTTCAGTCCCGTGATCGGCTTCAAACTCTTGAAAACGCTTTAGCAAAGGTTTGACCTTTTTAGGGTGCCACTTGAGCGCAAAGGCGCGTTGGAATACAGCCCTTGTCTTCTCATACTCGCCAGCTTTGATCAGAGCGTTTATAAATAGCAGCCAAATATCCGCTCGTTGTTGATTCTTCGATTGGGATAAAATCTGATCATACATAGCCTCTCCTTTACCCTTTTCCCCGTGGTGGAGCTCCAGCAAAGCAAACTTTGAGATGAGATAGATATCTGAAAAAAATATAATGATTTTTCAGCGACAAGTCAGAAATGAGAGCGGTTCAAAGTTCAAACTATACACCAACTTACGCGTATTGTAAGGCAGTGCAGCTAGGGCCTCATTGAGCAGTTCCCGTCCAGAGTCACACTTCTTCCGTTGGTAGTAAAACGTTCCGAAGCGTATCCAGGCCTCTGGCTCGAGACGGAATTGCTTTACTATCTGTCTGTACGTTTTCTCTGCATCCTGTCCAGTTTAAAATTCAAATGTCAAAAGTTACATCGAAAAAGGAGATTAGCATTTTATAGAGTTGAATAACTACCTTAAAGCGATCCACTCCGTCATAGACCAACGCCATGAGCTTCAAACATTCAAAAGGATCATTTCGTTGGAGAGCATCTGTCAAAGTAGTTTTGACAGTGTCTTCAGTTCCAAACTTAACCTCTAGCTTGAACCAAGCTCCCCAAACCTTCAACTTGGCCTTTTCATCCCGGAAACTGATCATCTCAAGAGCTTGTCTGGCTACAGCACGGGCCTTGTCGAACATGCCGATCTACAAGGAATAATTGAAAGTTGAAGGAATTATAAAAAAGTCGAAAAAAGTTATATTCTTGTGAGGCCTAATCAACACTTACTAGGCAGTAATGAGTCATAAGACCAGTCCAGAAAGTAGGATCATTCGGCTCACTAATGATTCCACTTTCGTACTTCTCAATGGCCTCCAGACTGTCTGTAGGCTTCGAGGGGGATGCACCTTTGTCTCCTTGTACCAACGCTAGAGGAACTGAGACTTTTAAGGTTTCCTTAAATATTGAAAGTAAATATTAGTAAAACTGATGGAATGTCACATACAAAAATTTGTCAATTCGATTTGATTAATAGCTCACCTTGCTCTGCTTCTTTTGCTTGGTGGATTGGGGGGGCTCATTTTGGCTCTGGTCTTCAGAGTCGGTCGAGTCGGTCTCAGATTCATCTGAGGTGTCCTTGGCTGAGGTGTTTATAGTAGTGTTCCAAAACGACATATACTTTGGTACTTCCAGGCCATCTTTGCGCTTGGACAGTACACCCCTTTTAGGTGGTGAAGTCTGCATGGAACTGCTCACATATCGGGGCTTTGGTTTTGTATTCTTATGCTTTCGTCTGTTCTTTTTCTTTTTGGGAGGTGGGGATCCATCATCCTCAGCAACAGTGGATGTGTCTTTAGCAGATGTATTGGATGTCTCCAAGGGTCTCTTCTTTCCCTTCCCGGATTTTCTCGTCCCCTCCGGCTCATCACTAAGCCTGAGACTCAATATCAAGTGATTTTTCTCCGTGTTGATATCAATCACCTTGTATTCGACGATCTGATGTTCACCAAAGGCATGCCAGAAATTCCTCACGGGCTTATCTGCTAACTTGGAGGCCGGGATGAATCCTTCGCACCCCCCTAAGGTCCGTACATAAATTCCACTGTTGCTGAATGATTGGATTAGAGCATGCCCAACCATCCCCAATTCAGCATCTTCAATGGAGTTTATAGCCACTCCAGTGCTCTGCACTAATTCCTTGCGTGCAGTTAGCAACACTCTATCCGTGTCTGGTTCCCTGGAGAAAATTCGGGCTTTGTGGGTCGTTCCTACCAAATTTTCCTTGGTAGATTCGGAAAGCTTTTCTGAGCGAAAGAGTGTATTCGGGATGAATCCTCGCATGCCAGCTCCATATGAGACCAACGCTCCGCCCCTGTTCCAATGGAGAATCTCGCAAGTGACCTTAAATCCTCCGACTGCTCTTTTCGGATGGACAATATCGCTTTCCAGAAGATCCCTAGAAGAAATAAAAGAAGTAGAGTTAAACACTCTTTGTGTTTGAAAGATTCCTAGAGAAATAAACTCGTAAGCAGCTTACTTTTTAAAGGAACACATGTATATGCGCTCCAAAGGCGTGTACTTTAAGATCCTCGCCTCGTGCACGGAATTGTCCTTAAATCTCTTGGAAATATCTTCCTTAGTTAGAAGGGTCTCGTCTCCAAGATGGTTCGTAGGAACGATTCCTTTATATCCTCCATCTTCAATTCGGACCAGGAGACCTCGTCCCTCGGTACGCAAAACCCTAATTTGTTCCTTTGAACCTAGCTTGTCGTGATTTGTACGATCCCCATTGTAGCTCATAGGCGCCAAGTCTGTCTGTAGAGTAAGGTACGGCGTGGTCAAGTTCGGGAGAATGTAAAGAATCCGAGCGGGAACAGTTTCTCCAACCTCCATTGACTCGGGGAATGTCCACTCATCTTTCATATAGTCCGCATATACAAGTCCATTCAAGTCCAGGCAATGACCCATCAGACCGGTTTTATGCGTCTTAACAAAATATACAGTTAAATAAACTCATCTATTTTTTATGTCAAGCATTTCAATAATTGTTAACCCTAAGCTTAATATTAAATACCTCCATGACGATGACATCCACCAACATTCCAGGGACGAGCAAGCTATAGTTCAATCCAAAGTCTTCATCCATCTTCTGCAACCTTACGGCTTTTATATATGCCGTTAGCTTGACGTCTGCGATGAGCCTGTGTATTTTCACGTGGTTTATCTTGCAATACACAAGTTGACCGATTCCCAAAGGTCTGCTGAAGTTCCCTCTTGGAGTGAACTTGTTCGCATCGTCCCTAGAGAGGAAACACCTAGCTCCGTTTATTCCAATGTCCATTACGTAACCATGGTCTTCTTCGCTAACTACTGCAGCCATCATCACCAAATCTCGTTTGAGCACTGTTGTGCTGTAATTCGCGTAGATTTCTGAAGGGTTCATGGTCAGAATGGTCCTTAGTCGGGTTTCGTCTCTTTCTACACGCTTCACCTTTACTATGACGCTCTGCCCCACGTAAAACATTTCCTTGAGCGTGTAGAACACAACGTTTTCATCCTTTTTACCCTCATTCTGGGCACGCTTCTCGACAAACTTAACGTAAGGAGTAGACACGTCAGTAATGCTCACAGTGCCAAGCACTCTCCCGGGAAGGGCGACGAATATGTCGTGAGTGGTAACCTTTGTCACGAGACCCAGGCTTAACATACCTTCCACAAGTTGCTAAAATGAAAATTATTTTTTCACATTTCAGATGAAATATTACACCATCCAAACAAAGTTAACCGGATTGAGTAATGATAACTTACGTCATGGGTAAAATTAGCTACTGAGAAGCGTTTCCCTTTAGCTTTACGCTCTCCGCCACCCAACGCCTTTTTCTCTTCCGCGGTCAATTCATGCTTCGACTTTTTTTGTTTAAGTTTAACCTTTTCCTCAGCTTTAGGCTTCGTATCCTGTTCATATGAATCGATTAATACACATTAATAACAAAGATAACAACCATACAATAACTGAATAATTTAATCATTGCGTAATCACTAGGAAGAAGAAGACTACCTTACCGCAAAGAGATTCTCAAGTTTAGATTTTCTCTTAAGTTTTTTCTCTTTGGTATCACTCCCCTCCACTGGAGGATCGGTCTCTTCTGCAGTGGGCTTCCCCCGGGGGAAGTACCCTTCTCTTGGGGGCATTTTACAGGTTGAATTAACGTAACGTTAATAGTACTTTCTACTTATTCAATACGTTTGCTAGAGACAATCACGGTTTTTATAACGTTGTCACGTTACTCACATTGAACTAGCATTAAAAACATTCTGAAAATAGATTAGTTTTTTAAACACTAACAAAACAAAATGATTGATCAGTTACAAACATTTATTTAGAGCGTGTTAAAAATTAACTGAACTTCAAAAAAGTA
This sequence comes from Lepidocyrtinus dapeste, assembly GCA_036850885.1. Taxonomy (NCBI): domain Eukaryota; kingdom Metazoa; phylum Arthropoda; class Collembola; order Entomobryomorpha; family Entomobryidae; genus Lepidocyrtinus; species Lepidocyrtinus dapeste. Next base: position 8,359 of record JAANSQ010003281.1, read on the forward strand.
CAAACTTAACACAGCAAGGGTAGCACCACTACACACACAAGCACATTAAACACATGTGGTATTTTGTTTCCCTGTCTACTCATATTGCCCTTTTTTTCAATGGTTTTGCTTTAGCCTATGCTCATGATAAGGGAAAAGAAAAAACACCATGTATAACATTAAAGTCGGTAAATGGAATTTTCGCTTTGGTGAATTGGTGAGGCTCTCAGTAATCGGGTTTACTAAAGATGTTTTGACAATTAACATATTGCATAACTTAACTATTTTTAGTTTTAGGTGTTAGCGTCCCCACACACAAATCATACATGCTGTGTATACAATTAAGACACGTACTTTCTGTTTCTAATAGAATAAAATTCTAACTGTAAAAGTAAAACTGACCTGCGAAAAATTCAAGTTTAAATTTAGCTAGATAATTAAATGCAAATGGATTATGTTATAGTCCACAAGCAATCCTGACCGAAATCGAACTGATTGTTAGGGAATTCTACAAATTCTTACTTTGATAAATGATGAAGATTTTGAATGAACTTTACCGTCCAGTTGTCAAAGCGTCGTTTGTTCCTCGTTTAATCGAAACTGAATAGATGGATATGTATTCATGAAATAATTTTAGTAAAAATTCGTACAAGGTTAATTAATTCCAATCGAATTTATGGTTTCATGTTTGGTTGAATATGAAAGCCCACGTAAAAGGTCAAAGTATTTCTACCAGTTAAAAGGCTGCTTATGATAGTTTTTAGATTTGATAAAGCTAGCATAATATGATTTCTCAGCAGAAATAACAGTTGTTTACGAATGTAATTAATTTTACTACCGAACTGATTTATTAATCCAATTAATCAATTATTACGGTCAAATTATTTTTACCAAGTGTATATCAAGTAAAAGTTTATATCTAACAATTTTAACCACTCTTGTTCATCAAAGCTTAACTCTTGGAACAAAAAATTTTTCAACGATTTGAAAACTCTTTTAAAATCAAAATTTTGAGCCTGATTTTTTTTATACTTTTTTTTTACATTTTCATTGCTTAGCTAAACCTAATATAAAACTAGAGGAAAATGTTAACAATTTTAAAGTCTGCAATGAGACAGGAACTAAAGTTTAAAACTAAGGCTTAAAGAATTCTCGTTTCTCCAGTAAAACGTTGATTATCTGTAAATGATTAATTTTCACTCATGACTAAGTAATAAACTAAAACAGATAAGTCTACCATCCACGGCTTAAACACTATAAACAGATATATTAATTGAGACTAAGAAGTTCACTAGAGAATTACAAACTAGTATTCATCCATAACATTGAAATTGATTCCTTGTTATTCATAACATTAAAATTGTTCTGAAGGAACAATGATCATTGTGGAAGTAGAAGAATATTTTGTGAGCACTGATAAAATTCTTAATGCTTTAAAATATACGCTAATTGCTTAAGAAAACGCTGTTTCTCGACATATACTTAGAAACACTACTGTAATTGTTTAAATCTTAACTTCTTATCTAGCATACTACTTATCGAACTTTTGAGGAACATTTCAGCGAATAAAATATGACTAATTATAACCACAAATGAATATTAAAGCTTTTCAAATTTTAACCTTCGACAAAAGAACTAATTTGCTTAACAATTTTGAAAACAATTTTTAAAACGAATCTTTACGTCACCCAATGACATTTGTTCAAGAAATTATTAATTATCTACTCTAATTCTAATGGAGTTTCATTAAAATTATTGCAACACTGAGCAGCTTAAGGAGTAGTAACGTCTCCCGAGTCATGCAACTTAAATAGGTATTGAATCACCTCCTTAAACCATAAACTGAAGTAACTAGATATCATATTAATCAAAGATCAGTACACTGATAAGTAACAACTAGAAAATTAAAGGACAAAAATAAAATGTAATGAAGATCAATCAAGTAGTTTGAAGACGGAAGAAATACAAAAAAAAATATGGGATGAGATGGTTTCGATTTTATATTAAAGTTTGGAAAGA
>JAANSQ010003282.1:0-10355 GCA_036850885.1 Lepidocyrtinus dapeste
TGAAAAAAATTGAGGAGTGCATTTTGAATCGAGATGCGATGATCCCACATCGCGTAAAAACATTTTCCATCAACATCATCATCATTCCCTACCATCATCGTGAAATCGGCTAACATCAATTCCTCCTTCATCACCACCATTTTATTGAGCTTTGAATAACATTAATGAAAGTATCTGCTAATGGATGCATTGTTGTTACGAAAACGATGCAACGTTACTTACACTCCTCTGAAGTATTACTTTGAACATAAAAGCTCTTCTTCTGAGAAAATGGAAAAGTTCACCTTCACTCTTAAGTCACAATGATAATCACCACCAATATTGGTGGTATCAAGGCGAATTTCAAGCAAGTCATTAAATGATCACCCAAAAATGGCAAAATAACTTTGGTGAATGTAAGGGCTCTAAAGAGTAAGACAATGTAATGAAAATGAAGTCATTTGCGAAACTTTTACCGTCAGCCCTAGCCCTACGAAATGACATGCTAAAGCAATACACTAAAAGGGTAAAAAACATACCGGGTGGAGTCTTTAAAAATAGAATGACTACGATGAAGTTACTGGAATTGACATGCTCTTTCTAAACCTACATGGTCTAGTCCTTGTCACAATTATCTCATTAAATGTCACATTGTGGCTATATAATAGAGGGAAATTAGCCAACATGGCAAATAGACATAGTCACTAAAATACAAATTACCTATGGCTTCGTAGCCAGGATAAAAGTTGATTAGTACATGTTCGTAAAATTTCAAAATGACGTGACATGCAATGCTACGGCAGGGGCCAATTAGGTCCTCTACTACGTGTGTACATTATCCCAACAGGGCATCCCCAAAGTTCAATCTAATTTACAAAAGTATTCCCTGTTTTATTCATTAAACCTTGTGTCTTCTCCAAGTCCTCCCAGCCCGGAATGAATAGCTTGATTGCATTATATTGAAATTGCTTTTGGTATTGCATGACCAGAACCAGACCGCACCAAAGTTGAAGCAAACATGGATTGGAAGAAGATCTTTGTTTGTTTTACAAAGTTTGTCCTTTTATAGTAAAAAGGGGACATGAGTACAGATACTGAAGCAGCGCTGATGGTTAGACGGGCTTGGAAATAAATCACGTTTACTCAAGATAGTCAAGATGCAACGTGTACCTAGCCTTTAAAAGATTTACGGAAAGTTGGAACTTTGTACAGTGCCAAGGCTCTTTGGAGGAAATAGAACACAAACAAACCTAGCTTTTATTGTCCCCATCATTTTTTTACGTTTTAACTTGGCCAACCTAAAAAAATGTCTTTGCGGTTGGAGGATGGATACAAGATAAACTCAAAGGTTTTAACAATGGCCCAAGTCTGACCACTACTTTAACTATTTGAGTAACGTACGCTCCGCCAAATCTTGTTAGTTCTCTTCTCATCTTATGCATTTTACAAGCGTAGTAATACCTGTCCTCTCCTACCAGTCCACTCGTAGCTCCACGCTTTGACCATTTCCTTCGGCGAAGAAGTTCTCCAGACATTTTGAAAAGTTTTTAGTACCTTAGAAACTACTTTAGATGAAGAAGAGCGAAACACGGTATACAATTTTGACCATGCACTTTGTCCAAGTTCAACTAGAGTAAATCATCCGTACACATAAAGTTTAAATTAAAAGTTCCAAAAATGAAGAAAGTCATTTCCTAGGGCCAAATCTAGATCCATTTCATTTCTAGATAAATATATTTAAGTCTTGCTCTCTTTTCCTTATAAGTACAACAGATTGCGTCCATAAAACGTGTTTCGTAAATGATAAATATGTAAAGAAGGGAATGAATCGCGTTTTGGATTTAAGTCATTCGTTTTACGCGTTTACGTGCTCTCGTGCAAAATCCCAAAACCTAAACTGCTGGAGAGGCTCTAAAGTAGACAGAAAATCTGGAGATCTCACAACTCACAAGGCACATCTGCCCGTCTATAAGAACGTAAAAGACATGTCACAAATTCACAGAAAAACGACCGACCTAAGCTGACCGGCAACCGGTGGTGCAACGATGAGACTTTACATCTTTGTTTTACTCGCATGAAACATGAAAACAAGTATAATGTTACGTGTTACGTAAGAAATCCACAAAACCCATATATAATCCATGTACCGGGAAACCGGCTTTAATAAGACACATATAACACCACACTCTTGTCTCGCTAATAGCTCATAAATTATTTCCAGGTTTGCATGGAATGATGAAGAATTGAAGAGCCACTATCAATTAAATTATAATAAGTATTTGGGAAGATATTATGCTTTGATATTTCTTTTTTATTCTAATAATTCGAAAATAATTTAATCAATTTTCGCTTTCAATCTAAACTGTCTGACTAGAAACTATAAAAGATCAATTTGACAGAAAACATATGGTCCAAAAGTCTGATCCTCTCTATCCTTGTAAAGTCCTAACAATGTAAAATGGTAAGGTGCATGCCAATGATAAGCTTAATTTGTAAAGAAGGCAAATGAAAAAATGTTTGCATGTGCTTGCCGCACACAGATGCGCATACCGAACCCCTTTTATGTATAGAAATGTATAAAAATGAAGACTAGTTCAAAATACGTATAAGTCATAGTGACCAGCACACGGTAATAGGGGAAGTAATGCCATCATCAAACCAGTTCAGCCTAACTGATCATCTTTAATTTGAGTTTTTATAGAGAGGTAAGCCAACAGGTATCTTTTTGATACATTCAGCATCAAATCCAATTACACTTGCATATGGCATTTTTATGGAAAGCTTTTTCAAACAAAGAAGCTTGAGAAGCTTGAGATTCAAGAATTTTATCTGAAGATGAATACCAGCATTTTTTATCCTCCTGGATGATTGTCGATTGTTTGGATTTTAGACGGTTAGAATTCTTTGTCTTTCTACAATGCAAAGTTTAGAGAAAACAATAATCGTAAAAGCCAAACAATTATTCTAGTTTAGCAAAGGTTAGTTCTTTTGACTAATATCGAGAGAGTATGTAGGTGAATGAAGTTAATGATAACCTCATGAATAACTTCGATTAGGACTGTTTTTAAATTTCACCAATACTAAATGTGTAGCAAGTATCGTAGTGGTGGTGAATATCATAAATATGAAAATATGTACATAAATTGTAGCTCATGTAGAGATTATAGCATGAATAATAATTTAAATTCTTACCTTGTTTATGGCATGTGTAATTCCCTAAAGTGGATTTACACTATAATTTTAGCGCTTCTTGATCTTTACTCTTGATACACTTTTTCACAAACCAATAGTATCTTTCTATTTAAACGGTTCTTTTCAACGTCAACTCTAATGATAATGATGGTTAAACAAACGTAAATAATTAAGTATGGAAGTATTATTAAAAACAAATAAATTTGAATTTTAAATACTCCCGCTATTAAGCCCGTCAACAACTGTTAAAACAATTTCTTTTTTTACCTCGTTAACTGTTTGACAGTAGTTAAAGTATAGTATCACTTTGCCCCGCACATTAAGTTTATTGCTTCCTTGGACTTACCCAACAACAAAAATATAAAGCGTTTTCTCACACACGAGTAAATCAACACAATTTCTACATTTAAGTGACAAGTAATGTTGCTTCATTAGTAAACTAACTACTGTATGTTGTAATTTGTGGGAGACAAACAAGAAAATTATTCCGTTTTCTTACTGACAATTACACTTTTAAAAAATTCTGACTCGGAAAGACTTTTTACTTTTTCTTTTCATGAGAAATGCTTCTTCCGCAGATCTGCAATAGAATACACTTTGTCAAAGGGAAAGAAGCGTTGGAGGTTGGATTCGCTCTTTTCAATTTTTCTGTTACTTTTTTGTTGCCTCTTGCAAAGACGCTGGCTGACTGGGAAGTGGCAAAGAGAGGAGCGTACAACAGGTAAATTTTTTTTGCATAATGGATGGATATATAGATAGAGCCAGTTTTTTAGCTTTGGCTTATGTGTGTGCATGTGCATGAGGGGAGAGAAGCCCTCCAAATTCACTCCATTCGCTACAGCCACAACTATCTTATTCAATTCAGTTTCAGACAGATTTCAAGTCTGTGAGAATGAGAATGCATACATCATTTTATCTGTGTAGACTTGAAACATTATTCATCAGATCCTTGGCTATATACGCATGTATTAGGTAGACACTATTCTCCCATAAAATGTTAGGGAAAACAAAGCAAACTTTGTAATCATTACGTTTTCATACTCACAATTACAAAGAATACGAATGAAAAGTTTTCATGAGATTTTTGTTCCATTTATTCCTTAGCCAAGCCACATAGAAGGAATGTTGTCCTCCTTAATATTATGATAAGATTCTCAATTTCTCAATATAATCTACGTTACTTGACCGCAAGCAAAGTTATCCAAATAAGTACAAAGTACAGTACTTTCATTTGTTTACTCAGAAATTCCGGAATATTTCTGGATTTTTGTTTCAATCTATTGGACCTTCTTCCTTTTCATAGAAACAAAATGTTTTCCTTAGAGTAGAGTTGAAGATTCAAGTCCTTGGGTCAGGAAAATGTGTTGTTTTAGAGGTAGGACGGTATCGTCTGAGTTTTTGAATTCTATTTTTGATTACAGATAATTTTATACATCTCACCCAGTCACCCAATGCCCATCGAAGTAACAGAAGTTAAGCCCATGCGCTACGGGATTCAGATGTCATGATCAAAATTTCTTTTTACGTGTACGAGCTACACATTCTTGAGAAAACATGAACATCCAAGTTCCGATGGACTGATGAACATCTTTAACTCTAGTCAGGTTGTATCTGGCTATGAAAATGAAATTTGTAAAATTACCATTATTAATTCCAGATTAATTGAACCAGACCAAAAAGAGCAAAGTGGGCAATGAGGTAAACACCCTTCTTTCTTTCTGTTCAGACAACACGAGCGAGATTTATTATTTGAGCTTGTATTTTCAATGTTTTATTTGGTACAAGCTGGATCATGATGATCAGGAGAATTACCTTACGGGCACTTCAGCTTAGGTACGTTGTCTTATCCCAGAGAAAGAAAAAACTTGTATACAAAGAAAGGGAAAAAACAAAAGAGTTTATGTATCAGTAATTCATCTTCTCGTACAGTCCTTCCCGCATATTTCATCTTCATAATTTCATTTATAGCAAATTAGTGAGAAATACCTAAGTCTATTGTCTATGAACCTAGCCAAGTTGCTAAAAATTGCAAGAATATGATTCTAGTAGAACCAATACAATTTTTATGGCTGGTAGAACTATGATACATTATGAGAAGTCATGAATGTACAGGTAGATTACATGGTTTATGCTGGAAAAATTGCATACGAAAATGCTAATAAAAACAATACTTCTCATGTATGGACAATTTTACAAGCATTTTAAATGAAAAGAGTTTGGAACCAATTCAATGTGTTAGTTTGTCAAGGGCAAATAAGATTCGGTCTGATGTCCGACACAGTTAGGACGAAACCTGCAAAATTGACTACTGACTACTCTTGAAGTTGTTGTGCCAATTACTTATTCTAATTTAAAGTTAAATTGCAGAAACATTTTATGGAGATAAATAATCCGGACGAGATATACACTCAGGATATGAGACTTATCCAGTAGTTTTATCCGTGACTGATAAGCTAGGAAGAATTGGTTTGTTTTTTAATATTTGTTTTCCATACCAAACAAACAATAAAATATCATTTAAAAAACAAAGTATCGTTGCTTCATACTCATCAATAATTGATAAGATAAAAATCCATAATAAATGTGAGACTTCACGATTTACAAAAAGACGCCATCTGATTTTCACCCGTAATTTAAACATTAAAAGAAAACTAGGCTAAAGAAGTTTACACCAGTCTGACTTTAACTTATCTGCTTATGATAACAGTAAATGAATTCCAAATGGTGTACTTATCGCCTCCAATTCGTTTTCTTTCTATCGAGCCTTATAAATAGACACAACGATAATAAACCTTGCTTATCGTTGAATGCTAGCACCAGGTATCATACCCGGATATACTGATTAAATGGGGGAACAAAAAAACAAATTTGAAGGAAGAGCTTATTCTCGTTTATCCGCACCATCATTTTATTAAAGAACCATAAAATCAAAAGTGAGAAAAGCGTAACGAGTCTCGGATGAGAAGCTGGAAATCACTTTGCCCCTAGTTGAACCTTTACGTTATGCCAATTATTCACGGCATTTAAGATTTACGATTTACAATGCTCGGCTGAGATTCAAGCGTAAAAATGGCCTATGAGCTTCCAGCCAAATTAACTTCGAAAACAACCAAGGAACAAGATATTTTTCGGACTTGTCAAGGTTGAACTACTGCTGGTGGATTGTTTTTCTACGTAGGTTCATTATATAACCAGTGTAGTTTTACAGTGGCGATTTTTAATGAGAAATATGCCAAGATTCGCAGTACAGGTTTATCCTTAGAGATGAGGAATTATACTGTTTTGATGATATACGTTTTGGATGGCTAATGGAAATAATGACAGAGTAAAAGATTTTTTTTTATTGTTTAGGATAATATAGCGGCGGTCTCTTGTCTTGGCTTTTGGGCTGCTTGTGTCAAACTCTAAAAAAATATTTACAACCGAGATCACAGCCTTTACTAGAAGAAAAAATTTTCGTAGTAAAAAGAAAAACGTGATCGGTTCGGTAAACCTATTAATTTTTTTTTCATATGAGGAAAACTGACTGGAGCCAGTTTGCATCCTACGGATACTGCTACTCTCGTGTTTTATGACTTGCTAAACAATTTTTGAGAGATTTTGAGGATCGATTAGATATTTTATGATGCTTAGATGTGCCACAAAATTACAAGGCTATTTCACGTTGAAACATTTAATGGTTTTGGTAGCTGTATAATGTACGCTATTATCTAGTCATCTAATAGCAATATTTATAGAAATTCACTTAATCAGTTTAATCTGTACAACCGTTTCATGAAAAATACTTCGTGTTTTGTAGGCAGTAAGCTAAACGGTAATAAAACGTATAGCAGATAGCCATGTTCTATTTACATAACAGCAAGGTTTTATCTGCTGGTAAAGTATTTGGTGTTTTTTCATAATCGTTTACCGTTAGAGTTTCGAAATAGCCATTTTAGGCGACTGATTTGACTTTACGAGTCAAAGTCGGTAAACCCAGAAGAGATTTTGATCAAAGTTAATAATTTTGTGCAACCGGAATGTGTCAACTGCATTGATCTTACCCATCCAAATATTATGTTTAGTGCATTTTGTCCCTACACACCTCAAGTACAACAATGGCTAAAAAAATTGCATAAAGCTTCAAAATATTGACAGCAGTTACTTATCTAAAAGGCAAATCAGTAAACCGCATTGATCCTACCCATCCAAATATTATGTTTAGTGCATTTTGTCCTTACACACCTCAAGTACAACAATGGCTAAAAAAATTGCACAAAGCTTCAAAATATCGACAGCAGTTACTTATCTAAAAGGCAAATCAGTTAATCAGTATACTGCGTAGTAAATGAGATGCAACCGATAAAGGTAAGCCAGCCAACTCTGATGAATTAATTACTGTCATAACCGCAGAGTGTTGCATTTCATGCTTAACTATTCCAAAGTTTTATCACCCTAGTCATCGAATCAAGTTTATCAAAAAATTGTTGTAATAAAAGTAACTATTGATTTGTGGGTGGTGTTGTAGACACTGACCTAACAACAGGACCTATATGCCCAATTAACTAATTTGAAGGTAAAGCATGAATTGCAAAAATGTTTTTTAATGAAACGAGTTCAGCTACTGCAACTTGTTTTTGCGAACAAGCCAAAACATTATTACTGCGTAAAAGAGTTAGCCAGTGTGTACCGGTAAATTGAGTGAGTTATCTGGCCGAGTTGATTTAGATGCAGTGACGAATGCGGCAACCTTTCAGCGAAAATCGTGCAGAAATGTACTTGGGAAATAAACTTCTGAACCGACCAGTTTAGAATATCATTTTAGAATAGCCCTGTATTCTATATTCCGGTTGAATTAGATATTTTGATTCAATGAGAGTGACTACATAAAATATATTGGACTTTGAGCTCCTGAAATCCTCTATGAAACCCTCTAAGTATTTTGCATTTCTTTTAATTGTCTTGAAATGACGTACCGAAAATAAACAAGTTGATCTTGTGTGTTGCAAATAATGCAAGTTGCAATTTGCACCCTGAAATTCACAATTGAGTTTTGATAAGCCTACCTAAACCTAGCAGAGGAAACCTGCACTCTCAGTAAATTATTTCAGCCTCGTAAACTTTTCAATTCTTCATCCTTCTTCAGTGAGACCAAAACTCCTTTCAAAAGCATAAATCAACTAAGAAGGTGCTACTGAGAAAACAATGGACGGTGAGCAAAAAAAGGTGAGTATGTAAAGGCAAAAAGGTTTCGCACTTGATCTTCGCAATCAATCAATTTTGCTCATGGTATGCAGGTTTGGTGCATTGATAACCACTCTGTAATTACATGTTTCGCTAAGATCGATTGTGAGTGAAATAAAAGTTATTTCTTCCTTCTTGGCTTTAACACACTCAAGCGAGAGTACAGTTGTGAAGTAATTAACTAAAGTAACTCCTTCCTCCTGTCGTTGTTCTGTACATTCTCATTCTGCCCCAGTCTCTCATTCTTCGTCGGCTCAGTGCAGTTCAATGAATCCAAGTAGGCGAACTCAAATGTCAAGGCAAACTTTCGAATGGTTTGCAAAAAATATCTGAAAAATATACTAATAACTTTACTTAACTTTCTGTGTTTTCCCTTCCCTGACCGTCTGTCAACATTAAGCACGTGTGTGAGATATATGACTTGCTTGTGAAACTTCTACGTTTTTTCTAGAGTATCCCATATCCCATTTTTACATTTTCATTAAAGCTTTTTTCCTCCTTGAACTATTTTTTCTTGGATACATTTTAATCAACCTTGTTCATTTCTACCAAGAAATTGTATGCAACAGTGCAAATGCAATGTTCTCCAAATAAGATGATCTTGGATAGTTGGATCAACGGAAAAGAAATTGTTTTATACATTTCCTTTCGTTTGTATTCCACGCACTTGATTCACAGCGTGAGTTATACTTGCGATAAAACGTTTTATGGTTTGTTCCTGGTGAAAGACTACTTGTCTGGCAAAGTCTACCGGGATTTTTTTTTCTAGTTTTATATGATATCCTTGCATAGATACATTCTTTCATTTAGTGACAGACAGTGACAACTGGGCGTAATGATGATAACGATCCAAGTATTCTAAGCCTCTAAAGTGTACGAGTGTAAACTGCAAATTACAAACTGGCTAATAAATAGTAAAACCTAAATAAATACGGATCATTCTTAAAAGGGAGAAGGAGCGTCTTGCATCAAAAAACCGAAATTAAGATGGGTTTCCCCAAATAAACCTGGTTAATATTAATAAGAACTTCCTTTACGCTGTGGTTTCGTCCCTCGTGCTGAATACGAATAAAGCCAGGTCTCCAGTTCGTTTCCTTTGATTATTTAGTTTTATGTTACACCCACGCTGTATATCTGTCACTTTTTCTAAAGAAAAACATGGTTTCCCTTTTTCTCTCTGGGAGAAACCAGAATGCAAAAAAAAAAAAAAAATGAAAAAGTAAATAATTTTTTATTCCTGTGCACCTAACATGATATATTCATTGCGGTTTACAAATACTTTACTTATGCCGTCGACTGTCGATTCATGTCATTTTGTTCCAGTGGCTGCAGTCTAGAAAATCTAGATCTTTTTACGCTTGATTGTTCCCCCTTATGTTCATGGATGAGTGGGTGACTGGCATAAGTTAGGATTTAGGAAGGAAAATTGTGGGTTTATATTTTTAGCATGTGAGCACAGATTTTCATGCTAAATTGACTTTAGATTGGTTAAAAAATTGGAAATCGTTTCTTGATCGAGAGATGAGAGAAAGGTGGTTTGATCTTTAGAGTCTTGCCTTTAGCCTCAGTGTTTAGGGGAAAAGAGGAATACTACGAATATTTCCCTGTTATGCCTAGGGAGATTTTGTGGTTTTCCTGCTGGAGAATAAATAATTTATGGTTAGAATATGGCAATTTATTACCATTTCCGGCCAATTTACTCAATTTTTAATTTACATCAGTAGTATAGTGGTAGTGGTTATTTCACCGTCACTATTTATTACAGAAGTTAATCAAGTGGGTATGCAATATGAAGCAGAAGTAGATAAGCATCATGAAAAGTCAAATATGCAATAAATTTTGATGTTCTTTAAAAATAATAAGTAAACAGGTAGAAAGACTGTTAGTGCGAAATCAAGGATATACCTCATTTGTAAAACGATTTGGATGACAAAGTAATCCAATCCAGGCTCATCTTTATT
>JAANSQ010003283.1:0-10355 GCA_036850885.1 Lepidocyrtinus dapeste
AAACAGAAATGAATTATCAACAAAATCTCTGATATAATTATACAGTTTTGAAAAATGACTCTCTTGTGTACACAAACGATGTCTGTGTCGTTCGGTATGCTAATTCTATCAACAGCCACATATATATATGGTATTCTGTGCAAAGTGGGTTGTAAAAAAGCTGGTACAAAAACAAGTAAGAAAGAAATACTGAACACAGATAAAAAGGGTAAGGGTAGGTTCATGAGTGAATCAAATTAGAAGTGGAAGGAAGATATTAAGAAAAGAAGGAAGTCGAGAAAAAGAAAGGGGCATCCCTGAAAAAACCATAGGTTTTTAATTTCTTAATGCATATTAAAAGCTCTTTCCCGAGATTGAAAGTAAACTGTAAGCTAATTTTTTCTTTCATCGAAAACTTCTTTTTGGGCTAGAAAACTCATTTTAAATTCAACTGATATTCTTCCTTCCACAAAGTGTCTACATTTCCTACATTTTATTATTCCTTGTGAGTAATTCAGAATATGCGAATGAGGACGACATACGTAATTCAAGCTATGCATATATTTTAATTGAGAGAATATGTTCTGTAAAGCGTTTATCGCAAGGATTTTACGTCCTTCCAAAGGCCAGTTTTAAAGTTAGATGAATGCACTTTACGTAACTTGTATCACGTAACATTTGATATAAACTTACAATGTAAAGTTTCATGAATTTTAAAGCATTTCTTTGTAAGTGACTTCTTTAAAGTTGTTTAAATAAAATGTTTAAAGTTTCAATTTTTTAAAAGATTTAACTATTTGCAGTAGTAATTTGTCTACGCAAATGAATGTCATTAGAGAATGTCATGAATAAAACTTCAACCACGGAACTGATGAGTACAAAGAGAAAGCATTAGTCATGCTAGCTGAGCTGAACTTAAAACTTGTAACCATCTGTTTCGTTCTTTGTATTCATCTTAAACGAAATGAAAGGTTGAGAAAATGAAAACATTAATATCAAGTAAATTTAGTTGTCTACCCAACGGGTTGTATAATTTGGTTAATTTTATTTTCGCTAAGTAGAAATTTGACTGTACTGAAATTAATAAATTGGATCAATCGTGATCTAAATGAAAGTGAATTATTCAATTAAAGTGGTTCGTTTTACGCTTTTGCACTGGACGAGGATTATTATTTAAGCTAAAATGCCTAACTTGTTTGGGGTAAAATTGCAAAGAAATCAGGGAATGACTTATTGCAGCGTTATGTATTTTGTAGGAATTGGTGTCATTGATAGCCATGCCACCACATCAGTGGTAAACCATATGTCACCCTGTAAATCCCTTCGGGAAGGGTGGTGGTGACGAGAGATGCATTTACGATTGTCCCATAACTTCAGCAAAACTTACAGTAGGTGCGCTTGAATACATCTACATTCATAACAACGGGAAAGACCTCGAAGCAACGCATGCAGCATTCCCTGATTAATGAACCAAAGCTGTGGCACTCTAATGAGAAATATTTGGCTCCTCTGAAACGTGACAAAGTCTTACTAGCGATTTATGGCAGGAAAAGAGTGTATTTTGACTAAATGTATCAGTCAAATGATTGTTTTCGATACACTTGAATTACAACATGAACATTACTTATTTCAACATATGACACCCTTTTTTTCTTTTTAGCAACCCCTTCGCATTCCAAGATTTGCCACAATTTAAATGGATCTACTTAATTGGTTATCTACTAGACAATAGATTGTTAATTGGGAAGTAAACCTCATATTCTTGGCTGTCAAAAGGGCTCAATATTTTTTACTTTCACCATTGCGTTAGAATTTTTCAGTGCTTGATTATAGAGAGCTAAAACAAAGGATTAATGGGGCATCGTGCAAACCCTCTCAGGGAAAATAGTGACAAGCAGAAAGCTAGACTTAAGTTTAAGCATTAAACACTCGCTTACTGGCAGCATTGATGCGAGGTGGGGTTCCACGGAGAATGGAAAGGAAGGAAGTATTTTGAAGAGTTCGTCTGGCTGATCCCATTTCTCAATCGAAAAGCTGTTCACACAAACAAGTTAAGTGTGCTTTACTCTTTTCAGAGTTATCTTTTGGATTCGTTTCGAGGGAAAACTCGGCCTTTTTAGTTTTTCGACAATACAGGGTTTCTACGCATACAATATGCATGTAATACGTATAAAATTATTATTGTTTCCTTTGTTTTAGACTCTTTGGATAGGAGATACAATTGTTAATTTTGATGATTTAACATGAAATCATTATACAATTTGAGTTTAAACTGGCCATGTGAAAATATTTTTTACAGACATGCGTTCTTTATAAAAGTGTGTCGTCCGTTTTGTAATCATTTGCTTAAAAATACAGCCAAAATCCATGTTTTAGTAATAAAGGTAAACTTATTAGAGGGATAGATGTTGATGTTACGGTTTTGAAAACACCAACATATACAGGGTCATTTTCAATTTTGTCGCTCGTCTGGGAAAAAATGTTTGTTAAACTTGTTAATCATTGTCCTCAACATTCAACTGATTTCGTAGAACCAACAAGGCAATTGTATTTTGTAGCGTTTTCCGCCGCCAAAGTAAACGGGACAGTTTAAAGTAATCACCCTGCATGCACTAGATGATGTTGGTAAAACTCCTAAGGAGGAGAGGGAAGCTTTGTGTAGTGTTTCGGAACTTGTTTCATCTTTCTGAGCATCATCATCATCATTCAGATCGCCGTGATGTACAGCAACTTAAAGCTGTAGCACTTTTGAGAGTTTAGCAAATGACGCGTGATTGTGGCTTCTGTGGTGCAGCATATGGTGCAAATGAGACTTAAGCTTTTTGCTCTTTTCACCATCTTCACCAACACCATCATCATCCTCACTACACTCTCAGCCTGCCAAAATTGGCGCTTTCACTAACATTACAACACATAGAAAAAAAACAAGATATATATCTTATTACACTCCTTTCGAAGCCTGTGTTATCTATTGCTTTCGCTTTTTTTAGTAAATGCTTTCACTCTAACGTTTTACTACAACTGTTACTTATTGCTATAGGCTATTATAAATACAAAAACTTGCCGTTCACAAGAGTGAAGGGAAGGACTCAAATAAGCAAAGGAAAAGTGAATGAGAGTTGTAACTGTGACTTTGTAAGACATAGCGTCTGACGTCTTCAAAAAAGGAACATTCTCTTAAGTACCTAGGAACGTCTACGCCTACTAAGTCATACACGAGAGGGCTACGTACAACACTAAAACAGAGTGATATATTTGAATTGCTGCATTAACAGAAAATTTAAACGAGAAGGAGAACCGACACCAAATCTTTACATCACTGTAAATTACAGTGCCTTTGTCATTCTTTTTTTTCAAAAAAGTTTATACTTACACATGTTATTTTGTTTTCCGCTAGTTGGGTTCTACTTTATGGTTAAAATTTGCGGTTCCTTTCCCTAACAACAAGCAAAAGTAACCGTCTAAAAATTGTAAATAAGATACAACTTTTGGAATAATTTAACATTGTATTTTTAAGGCTTCGAATTGGCTAAAGTTATCGCAGCTAGCGTAGGAAGAAGCGTGGTTCGTACTTATGTAGAATCATAGAATCAACACAATTCGTTCACTGATTTAGAATTCTTATATTGACTACGTAGTTTCTAACGTCGTTCATCTGTTTCTATACACTCTTTGAATATCATACTGATGGTTAAACAAGGATTACGTACGAAAATCTCTGCATTGTTCTAATGAAGTTCTTGTTCTTGCATTGTTCTGACCATCATCAAGTATCAGTTTCCCTACACAAGAGCCTCCCTTTCTGAACAAGTGTCGCCATAAAGCGCTCTTTCATATGATTCATTCAATTCCACATTTTTAAATTAGAAGGAATGACTTGCAAAACACGAGCGTAATTTTTTGTTTGATCTGTTCATAAGCTTCACTAATCACCTTGTCCGGCTATGCCGTTCCTACGAGTTTGATATTCTTAAAAAAAAACAAGGTATTTGAAGAGATATACGTACATATAATAACCGCTCAAACATTTTCTCCTCTTTCTCTTGCCCATTGGAAAAAGGAAATAATTTTTGTGTCAGCCGTGTACCTTTGTCCAACCGAATTATAATGGCTTTATGAGAAACGCAACACACTTTGTGTATCCATTTCTCATTGTGTGAGTTTGAGTGTGTACAAACGACATATATGAGCTGGTTTTCCTGAAAGAGGTACAATAAAGCATGGACTGTCGACAGATTTATTAGCTGTCACTTACGAGCAAAAAAACCATGATGAAATTCACATTAAACAGTCGTCGTCCTGCATAAAAATAACTTTGCTTTTCATTTAGCTTAAATCCGATTCTTATAGAGAAAATTTAACGATGCTTTGTTCACCAACATCCTTTTCAGAAAAACTACTATATAATACCTTCCACGTCCTGAAGTGCAATTTAAAGTATGTAGAAAATAAAAAACAAATTAAAGAATTTTCAATACTGTGCACACCACTGAAGGCTACCGCAAGATCCAAAACATTTACCGAACAAACAGAAGTCTAAGAATATGTAATTTGGTCTGCTAATATATCTTGCTAATCCTATGAATCCGAAGTTTATTAAAGATTTTGAGCTTGCAAAGGTATCTATCTATAAATCCGACTTAAATCGCTTAATTTGACAAAATAAATCTTTGAAAAAATATTTTAAAAAAACTGGGATCTTAACAAACCGGGCACCGAAAATATGTATTTCTTGCCTAGTAAAAAATGAATCATTTGCAATTTTAGTTGCACCAATGACCAACACATACATATGTGAATGACCAAATAACATTTACATAAATTAGCTATTTGAATAGATAATTAAGGGTATATAGGATCTAAAACCTTAGGTGAACATACGCATAAACTTAACACTTCTGATTCAATTCTTTTGGATTAAACTATGCGAGAAAATTACATCCTTAGGTGGAATTCTAACAAATAATGCATAAATAAAGAAAGCAAAGCGTTGTTTACATTTTTTGGCAGTGCATGATAAATATACTTCACATTTGTCTCAATGCTAGAATCCTTCATCATCTTTCTCAAGTGCCTTACAATTCAACGCAATCATGGAGAAGAGGGAAAGAAAAATAGTACCGAAAGATGCCCTCGACAACAATGGGGTTGACAAGTGAGACGAAGGTATATAATAAAAAAAATACAACTGCCGTTTATTAACAACAAAATGTATCACGATCAAGGCAAGTATAGTTTTACAATAAAACAGAGGCAATGAGGATGACACCACGCAATACGTTTTGATTCTGATCTAGCCAAGAAAAGAATAAGATAAACGATGAATCTTCCATCTTTCTCCGTCTCAAATGTCAGGAGAAAAGGCAAGGCAGAAAAGAAAAGGAAGAGTAATCCGGGGCAGACGTTGAACTTACAAGCAATTTGTGGTATACAAAAGTGGCTTAAGAGTCAAAAGATGGCTTTTATACATGTTTTTTTTCTGTTTGCAAGAAAAATGCCGTACAGAGTAGTAGATGTTCAGCTTAAACTGCTTTCATCACTGTTGTTCTTGCCAGGAAAGTTTTTTCAAGATACAATTTCCCTCTCTAAACAATACCAATAGGGTGCTCTCGTGCCAAGAATATATGAAAAGACGATGCAGTAGCAAATGTATTCTTCAACTTTTTTTCCCCGTTTCTAGTGCAACTTGTGAGAAAGATTGACAATGTCAATGTCACTAAGAATTTCGTTGCGTGCATGGTTGTCACCTTATCATGTTTTAAAGTCAAGTGAGACATAACAAGTGTAACATGATTCTAATTAATTGTACCAAATGTTGGACTAAGCTTCCTGTTATTGAAACATAAGAAGTTGTGTTTACACCCAAAATATTAAATAAAAATGAGACATCCGTCAAAGTTTTTTTTGTGAAGTTTTTTTCTGGACTTGGTTTTTAAGGTTATAGTATTAGAACGTTGCTTACGGCTATCAAAATAAGATTAAATGAGGTGATTGAACGAAGAGGGTCGGTAATTAAACTTTTTTTTTATCAATATATCATTGGTGACAGTCCCTCGTTTTGCTTGTTTGATCATATGGTATCCTTACCGCCAAAACGATATGACTAGGAAACAATTGTGGGTAAGTTATACGAGTAAAATTTTTGTTAGCTTCTCACTTAAAACGATATCGTTATCGTGCTCTGAATGAAAGCTTCGTATAATGTAATGCTCGTTTGGAGGAATGTTTAAAGGGGCCTACTTATGCTTCTAGAAAAAAATAGGGGTTGATGATCTAAAGATGCCACGATTATAACGATATAAGTACTTTAACTGCAAACGCATCTTGTTTGCACCACTCGTCTGATATTGGAAAACTTTATTTTTCAAAATCCAATATGCAAACCAAAATGAAAGAGATGAGAAAACAGATAAGATAATGGTATGCTTGTATGCTTATTTCTAGGGAAGGAAGGGATGGAAGGAAAAGCCCGCATCAAGGAAAGTTTCATTTTCAGCTAAACAGAAATCCCACTAAAAATTGTGAAGCTTTCCCATAAAAATGAAGTTGATGTCTAAATTTAAAGCAGTTCTTGTAAAGTATTGCCTTTTAAAGTAATCCGTGTAGATGGTGGTACCTCAATAAGGGTGCAGTGATACAAAGGAATCCTTAAAATTAAAAGTTTTTCAAATGTTGCATAAACACAAGATTATGGCGTGTTCGATGGTCCCATACAGGTTGAAACAAGAAGCTAATATGTTGCCCTCGTCACATTCCATACAGTTTTTACACGGACTAGAGATCATTTGCATTTTTAGGAGGGTGGCTTGCCTGTGACTGCACGTTCGAGCATACTTACACATTGCATTGCTTGATGGATCGACCCATACACTTGAAATTAGATTGCACAGAATTGATCCTTATTATCATGCCGCTTTATCTAGAAAAAAGATGTGATTGTACCAGGATTTAAAGTTATATTTCTCCCGAAAAAAAGTGATGCGTGTTTGGTTGAACGAACAATAAAAACAAGATGTTTATTTCATAAAAGAGAGGAATCCTCATCATGATCGCTTAACATCTTTACAAGATGTAATATGAGGTTGGTCCTAAGCGTTGTTTAACAAGTTAAAAAGGAGTTTTTTCAATCATTATTATTATTATTTTATTTAAAAGAGACTGCGAGAGAATTTCCAGCTGGTTGGAACAAGTACAGTAGTGGATGGAAAGTGGTGGTGTGGATGATGATGATGACGGTGGTGTAAGTGGTAGCAGCAGCAGTGGTGGTGCTGGATTTCTCCGCTTTTCTTCCCTTCTCTCTTTCTTTCTGATCGACGACAAGGATAAACAGTCTTTAAAGGTTATATTCTAGGAGGATGATTTCAAAATGAAATTCCTTTGATATTGCATTTTCACGAGTATGAGCACCGTATAAAAAGGGCCAATGAAGGATTGTTTGGAGTAAGCTAGCAATATAAAAACACATTATAAGGAAGTATGAAGAGTATGAACATGCTCTCGAAAAAGTTTATGGTACTCTTTATAACAAAATTGATATACATTTTTTGGATATTCATCTATTACATCCTTTTATTTCCTGGTAGACAAGTAGCAGCCAAAATTTTTTCCCACCGAGTTTTTTTTTCTCTTCTGGTACAAACCCTTATTTAAAAAACTTCAATGGCATTTTGCTCCTGTAACATATCCTTCTGTGAAAAGTGAACGAAATGTTATGAAAAGTTTGGCGAAGATAGAATATCCTAAACGGTGAGACAACTGCCGCTTTTGGTTGTTGTTGCATGTGAAGAAGTGAAAATCCCGGAGCTTAAGATGTCCTTACAGAAAAAAAGAGTAGGAATGTATTACTCTTGCATGCATTCAATATGAGAAGAAGTCATCATATTTGTGCATTTGAGTGAAGCTTTTTCCAGGGTAAATAGGAAAAGGCGATGTAGTGATAGCTTTAAGCATGCATCATCTTTCTGTAATAATGGCAATAATAATAATAAAAAGTATGCCTCTCTGATCTCAAAAATAATGAAAGAAATGTTTGAACTTGATCCTGATCCTGGTTTAGCCGAGAGGAGAAAGAAGTAAATCGCATGAAGCAAGAGCGTTTTTACTCGATTTTCCCTAACCGAAAAATAGGTATGATAAACTTGTAAGTGTAGTCGCATGGCACATGCACCCGCAGTGTTTAACTTTCAGAATTGTCTGGCCATAAATATGTTTCAACATTATTACTAAAAGTGACAGGGAAAGTGTTGAGCTTCTACTGTTTAGTTTAAGTGCCTTAAGTATTTATTTGAATCTTAAGTTTTAATTAATTTCAACGATCTGACTAGATCAGTGTTTTATTAAATAAAATTATTTTTGTGAGTAAAGTCAAATATTCAAATTTTGAAGCGGTTGTTAACAGCTCAAAGGGTTAACAAAATTATTTTACATACGATTCAAATTTAGTTTTGAATAGATTCGTTCTTTGTCGCACTTTCATAATCTGAGGTCGTTATTCGACTTGGTATGCTTTCTGTTTTTTCCTCAGAACATATCATCGACTACTGACAAATAATAAGAAAGTTTCTTCCTTCCGCGTTCTTCCTTGAACGTCCTGGGGACCCGCTTGTAGGCCTGTGTATATTTTCTTGTGTGTTCTTTTTTTCCTGATTCTTTCCATCCCTAACTACTCTCCCTCTTTTTATTCTTTTGGTTATGTACGGTTTACTCTCCATCAAATAACATTATCTGGAGGCTGATGACAAGCAAAATGATATCAAACCATCTGCTATATATTTCAATTTTCAAGCTTGACTTCACGAAATGATTGAATTTTTTCTCTTTTCATAGCTCCTACTTTTTTCTCGTCTTTTCTCTTTTCGTATGCAGCGCAACCCAAAAGAAAGAATACTTTTTTGTGTGCACTTCACAGACTTGTGGATGTTTATGTATTTACCCATATATCTAAAGAGGAAAGGCATCTTAAGAAAAATGAATGTAAAGGGAATGAGTCCTAGGAAGAAATATGACGAGAGCAAGTTTTGGATTGATAGTCTACCCAACTTTTGCACTCAAGTTACTTTCCATCGGTTAAAAAACCTTGTTTGATCTTAGCCTATTACGTATTCCACAGTATTAAGTACAATGAAATGTTCATATTACGGTTTATGTGGTTAAATCTTGTACATATGCATGTTGTAGAGCATCACAATCTTATAATAATATTTCTCAGTAACACTCATGTTGGCAAGTATATAATATGAAGTATGCATTCCTGAAGTATGTCACTGTAAAGAATTTGGGAATTTTCCTTTCCCAAGTTATATATCTATATAAACTGACAATATACTTTAACTGAAAGACTCTGTCAAGTGAAAGCAAAAAGAAAGCATTCTTCGTCTCTGAAACTGAAACATTTCTCTTTATATAACATTCACCTATTTCGCTCAACGTGTGTCTGTGTACACTCAGAATTCAAAAGTACAAATCAAATGGCAAGCAAATTAGTGAGCCCAATATGTCTCCCAGAACTGGAACATTTAATTACGAATTTCTACAGTATCATTAAGATCGAAAGCTACAGAATGTTTATTCTAATACACACATTCTACTAAACGTAATTATTCGATAATTTTTTGGGGGAATTGTGAGACGGGAGGTAAATTCAAAAATATTACCGTTGTATGTATGCATAACTTTATGAATGATTATATCTCGGATAAAAAATATTAAATTAAATCTGCTTAAGGTTTACATTACTAAGGCACACCTAAAGTATAGTTTAACTTAAAGAATGGTTTGAAAAAAACCATGTAGATGTAGAATAAAGAAAATTAATCGTCCAGTTTGTAGTACAATCAAATGAGAAAATGAATTCAAACTACCACGTCCAATAAATAGTATAGTGGTAGTATCTCCGGTTTGATTTACCTTTGGGGAGTACAGTTTTTGCAGTTTTTAATTTCATCTTCCCGGTAGCTTGTTATCTGTAACTTTATGGAAACAAATTCATTATAACGTTCGCTTTCAAAAAACATGTCGCTTGTGGTAACTATTTAAAAAACCATCTCTCTTGACATATTGTTGAACTGCGTACCACTTCCTGAAGACCGGGGCTCAATTATCTGTGTGTACTTCAAGCATGGGGAACCATTTTTGTGAACTTTTTAGTTCAACTTTCGAAATTGTGGGGGATACTAAGTGATCGATTGTCTGTTGCTTGTCTATATTTTGATGAAAATTGATCAAAATCTGCGAATACACCGATTTCATGCTAGAAGATCGTATTGCTATCTCTTTGTGCTTACTTTCATCAGAAAATTTTAATTAATACTTGCTTGGAAAGTTAAAAGCCGGTTATCTTTGAACTTGCCTAATCATCTGGTCTCTTTTTTTAAATT
>JAANSQ010003284.1:0-10354 GCA_036850885.1 Lepidocyrtinus dapeste
TTTTCGCGACAAAAAGTTTGCGCACCAAATGGGGTCAGAAATCAAGAGCCCAACAGTAACGTCGTCTGAATCTAACAAAAAGAATATCTTCCTTAACTCCAAACAAGTGGAATGGAATTCTGAGTTGAAAATTTTCTTCGTGTATTCCTGCCCGCCCCTTTATCCTTCTTTAATCTCCCTCAACATAAGCTGCAAAGCAACGTGTATCATGCAAAGCAAAAGGAGGAGAAGAAATAGAAGAGAGGAGAATCGAGTTTGTGTGGAAGATCGCCTGTCTGATTCTTTGCTCGTATAATACATTTACATTACACTTCTCTCTACGTCATTTCTATATTCTTGGTGCAAGCAAATAAGCCTGTCGGCTATGCACTAAACGTGCTGCAATAAAGGAAAAACGTATATAACGCACACATTACGGGACATTTGGGCTATCTCGTCAGGGCTCGCTGTTTCTTTAGTAGTTTTCCCTTACATCATCATAATATTTCATTTCGTTCCTATTCGTTTTTTCTCGAAGGAGAGAAGAGAATATTGCCCAACACATCTACCAGGTTAACACGAAAAGGATATACACAGAACAGACGACACACAAGATTAGCAAGCAAGCAAGAGAAGGCCAAGAGAATTGCTTTGATCGCCGTGGCAGTCTGGCACACAGTGTCTGCACAGCAGCAGCTACCAACTCTTCTCTAGTATTAAAAAAGAAACACAAACGCAAAGCTGGCTGAGGCAGTGAGACTGAATTGAAGTTGGTTGCTTCTCTTTGAAGAGTGCATTGAGTCGCAATAGAATAAGTGCTTCATCATGGAAGAGCAACAGCAGCCGTTGTTACCAGGCCAAAATAGGACCGAAGAAGACAATTTTAATCAGCAAGAAATTTCGGAACCTCAACGGAAAAAACGGTGCATCCGTTTTGCCTCTGACCTGAGCTCCGAGGACCCCCTCCTTGTCGGGGATTCAGGATTTGGTGAGCTACCCAGGTTCGAAGAAGAAAATGGCGGCTTAGAGGTTTCCCCATACTTCACTAGTGATGGTGAGTGTGCTCTATCTTTACTCTCATTGGCTCGCTTCGCTAGGGAACGGCAAAGGCTTCTTCATCTTTTTCCGTAGCACCTCACAGCCCATTATGGGTTGGGTTTGCGTTTGTCGATGTAGTTGAGTTGAGTGGTTTAAACTTTTCGAGATAGGTGGCAGACCCCTGTGATTAATTTTTATGTTATGGACAAACATAGTCTTTACATGTGCACCCGCTCAGCAGTGCTTCAGACACGTGGTACATTTTAAAAAAAAAAACTTTTTTGACATTTTCCATGAATTGAACAACCAAATATATCAAAGTACTATATATTTCGAGTTCGTATGTTGAAGCCGACCTTTCATGTGAAGACATTCCTGGTTAGACTGCTATCTTAATTCTCTGCTCCAAGTAGCTGGAACATTGGAACAATGATGATGATAGATAATTTGCGCCTGATTTCGAATGACGATTAATTTCGCCTAACTCCGCTTATTATCTGATGTTGTTCCATTCTTAGTCATTTTCATAGTATTTAATGTACGAAGGCATGGAGGAAAAGTAGAAGAGCAAGAGCGCATGAGTTATTTTTGTGGTTTATAATGTAAAAAAATGATGAAACAAAAATTTTTGTTAGAATTTAGTCTTTAGTTTCTTTCCAGACTTTACCTTCTTGAACAAAACTTATTTAATTAAAAGTCAGTCATTATTGCTTTGATTGGCTTAAAGTTGTAATTCAAACACATTTTGTCTATAATATTGAAGCTCTTGTCCGATTTCATCATTTTTTATTATGACACGACATTGAATATTAAATACATAGGGGTTGTGACCCAGCTCTTTGAGGATTTTGGTCATCCATTATGTGGCAGCATTAGAGCAACATCTCTAGAAAGATTATCTCTGCACACAGATCTAAGCGACCCGCCTGAACAGGAAGTGGAGGACGAAGGTGAAGGGGACAGTAACAGCGTGCCTATGATAGGCCCTTCAGAACTTAGCAATCAAAGTCATAGCGGTGACCCTTGTTGTAGCAGCGCCAGTAGCAGCCGTTCCAGCTCATCGAACAGCAATCATCCAGACTCGTTTTCCTCCAGTAGTGACGGAGATTCCTTAAGCTTTTTGTTCGAACACAAGGATATTGCAGCAAATCCTATGAGATTAGCAATGCTTCAAAGGTTCATCAGTCAGTATCGAAACAATCCAAACGATAGTCATTTACAGCATCTCCTTTCTTTGATTCTCTCTGGACCGGAGTTCGCTCCAAAACGAAGTCGGCTCCGTCATGTTTCCACCATTCAGGATGCCGCCAGACTACTTAGGTATGAAACATGAACCATCTATAACGTATTAGAATTAAAGTCTTCAGATTATATTTAGTTAATCAATAAATTAAATTTTTTCAGATGCTCCAAGAAAATCATGGTGTTGACCGGAGCAGGGATATCAGTTTCATGTGGGATTCCCGACTTTAGATCTAAGGATGGATTGTATTCAAGAGTCGCAAAAGTATTCCCAGATTTACGCGACCCACAAAGCGTATTTGACATTCGTCTTTTCCGACGAGACCCGAGACCGTTTTTCCTCACAGCAAAAGAGCTGTATCCAGGCCAGTTTCAACCATCTTTATCTCATCGCTTCATTAAAAAGTTGGAACAGCGCGGACAACTCCTCCGTAACTATTCGCAGAACATTGACACTTTGGAAACAATCGCTGGAATACAACGTGTCACGATGTGCCATGGCTCGTTTGCCACCGCAACTTGCATCAGATGCAAGCATACAGTTTCGGCAGATGATATCAAGGAAAAGGTGCTTGCAGGAGAGGTGCCATTTTGTACGGCATGTTCAAACGAGGAGGAATGGAGCAAAATCAAGTTTCCGTTAGGAGGACAGCCGAATTCGCCAACTTCACCTCCGCAACGTATGGGTCAATCAGAAGATGGAGCTCAAAATGCATCGGCTAGACGACCTTCCCTTGACGAAGATGATGAGGATGATAGCTACTATCTGCTCGATCCAGATAATCCTCTGCCTCCGGTGGTGAAGCCAGATATTACATTTTTCGGAGAGGATTTACCCGACGAATTCCACACAAATTTGGAACTGGATAAACCATATTGTGATCTCTTGGTGGTGATTGGATCTTCCTTAAGAGTACGACCGGTTTCCCTTATTCCAGGTAATATTTGATTTACTTCAATGTAACACTTTGGTGATTTTAGTATTCTGTTATGATGAGTTAAATTTGCGTCTGAAAACAGGTGACGACATATTGCCTGCCTGATTTTTTTACCTGATCGTTAATTAATTTATATTTTAAGTTTACCAGACTTGAATTGATGATGACTGATGAATTATTCTTTTATTTGTATCTTTCAGGAATGATTAGATCCGAGATTCCACAAATACTTATCAACAGGGAGCCTCTTCCACAAGCGTCGTTTGATATCGAACTTTTTGGAAATGCTGACACAATAGTTTCTCAGGTATTCTTTCGATAAGAGAAAGCTATGGAATTTAGCTCGTACTTTCATTATCTTAAGATGCCTATTGAGTAAATGATTGTAATGTTTTCCTAATTAACGCAGTTGTGCAAAATGATGGGCCCGGATTTCAAAGATTTGGCTATCGCTGAACCCATGGTGGAGATTACTAAATTGTCAAAGGATGAACCTGTGACGGACACAGCGGAACTCGCTGATGCACCAAAGTCCTCCGAAGATTGGGAGGCTTTGAAGGCGTGTTGGGAACCCAAGAAAACTGAAAATTTGGCAGATCAGCTTCCCTGTAAGTACAAGTGACTGTGAATTAGGAAGAAAAACAGGTCACCTAACCTAAATAATAATAAGTAAATTAATCATGATTATTTTTTTCTCTGTTTACAGCCAAATCTTATTTAAAATGGAAGCCACATCAGTATGTTTTTGAAGGTGCTGAGGTCTTGTACGATCCGGACGAAGATGAGGAGGATGATGACGAAAGCGACAGCAGTGACGAAGAAGAGGAAGAGGAAAATGAAAGGGCTGATACTCCTACTGAAGTCTCCGAAAATCCGACTGAAACAGGGAATATAGGAGTTGGACTCGGAGTAGAAACTAAAAGTAGCGTAATTATTAATCAATCTGCTACCAATACCAGCTCAAACTCCGTTAATGTGGGTAACATTCCTGCTGGAACTGGTACGGAAGAACAGAAAAATTGAAAGTCTAACCTTAATTTAATTATTTTCGTCGCACTCGCATAGTTTTAAATGAACTTTTATTCGATGTAAAATTTTTTAAAGTTGGTTTTTGTTTTGAATAATTTTAAAAGAACAAGAAAAAAATCCCAAAAATGAAGCTTGAGAAAAAAAAATTGGTAAATTAAAATTCGGTTATTCAAATTAAATTTTTTGGTTCCAAATCGTTAAAATAAAATCCTGTTTATAAATTTAATTCCAAAATGTTATACTTCAAAATTCAGTTTGCATTATTTTACTCAGCTCATTTTAAAATACTAACTACTTTGCTGAAGACTCTATCAAACGTTTTAATTGTTATCTTAATTTTATAATTCTCAATCACGGTAGCGTTTATCGAGGAGAAGGGATTTAAAGAAACAGAAGTATTAGCCAAACATGATCATATGATTGTGTGGAAACCTGCGTAAAGGTTGAAAGCTGAGAGGTGTATTTTTGAACGGGCAAAATGGGCGAATGGAAGGAAATGTGGGCGAACTAAACCCCGAAAACTGAATATTAAGCTGTATATAAGAATATTTAAATTATTCAATTAAATTGAAAACGGGGGAGGGTTACACGGTACAGTCAAAAAAGTAATAATCCATTCACACTATCACGGAGGCAAATTGACCTACACTTTAATTAGGATTAGATGATTAATTTGGCTGCAAGGTATGAAATAGGAAATAGTAAAAGGTATACTAATTGTTATCGTCCGTCATGATGACTATATAATTATGAGATAATTGAATGAATTGAAAATGCAGTGGAAAAATTTTTTCTTTGCACTGTATTGTGCTATTAATTATTTATCTACTTTATGGCAGAGCTAAGGCAGAAATTAAAACTTCTAAATTTACCGTAAGTGTAGCGTTTGTGTGTTCTTGAGAATAAAAAGGTTTAGTTAGCTCAACAAGCTGTAGTGAAGAAAGAGTTGTAGTTTCAAGCGAAGGGGTTAAAATGTTATCGTAGGATGTGCGGTTATGGATGTTTTAGTTCAAGGTTAAGAAAAGTTGACGAAGACTTGTTTTAGTGCTATAAAATTTACCTTCGATAGAGCACGTATCTGTAATCCGTATTGTTTTTTTTGTTATTTATAGTTAGGATAAGATTGTTTGTTTTTGATCTTAGTATTTTATTTTTTAACTGGAAACGACTTCATTCATCGCTAAAATAAATCGTTGAAGTATTAATTAAACCGGTTGAAATATACTGATTGCTAGTTCTTTCACTTTTTGGACGGCTTTCATTTTTATTTTGCACACATTCACATTCTACCATTCATTATCATGGGAATTGGGACTGAATTATCATTTTGGATTTTTGCGAAGCTTAATTTACATTTCCTACCGATCTACAATCTACACAAGTCTCCAATTCGTAGGTTTGTAGGCTGTCTCAAAATACCCACATCAATTCAAGAAAGAGTAGGAAGAAAAAAGAAAAAATAATCCTTGTTTTGGTAGGCCATCAGTCAGACTCAAAACTTTACGCCAGTGTGTGGGAAGGAATTGGTTATCTTTAGTTCGCCACAGACTTTGGAGTTTAATAATATCTTCGTGACTTCTTCTTTTAGTCAGTCCCTAAACAAATGCTCATGTAAGTTAAACTACTTTTATTAAAATATTCAACACGTGTAATCTTATCATTTACTCAGGTTTCTACACAATGCCTAAAAATAAGGCATGGGGTGAAAACTCGAAAGCTGCAGAAGCCCGTGGCAGAAAAGCTGACGCCAAGAGAGCGGACGAAGAGAAAAAGGCTAAAGCTAAGGAGGATGCGTACTGGCAAGATGATGACAGTAAATTAGCCAAGAAGCAAAATAAAAAGGTGAATAAGTGGACCTAGAAAGAAAAAGCATGTCAGAAAACTAAATAAGAGTAAGTCAACGATTTGTTTTTCAAAATTATTTAATATTTGCAGGAAGAACAAGAAAAGAAGCGGTTAGATAAACTACAACGTAAGAATGAAAGTAAGCAGCTGGAACAGGAAGAATCAGATAGATTAGTGAAAGCCAATCAAACACAGGCTAAAGTTACACAGGCCCAAATTGCGGTGAGTTTTGTAACGTTTTCACTTTCAAAGAATCAGTATTAAACTAACATTTTTATATCTAGGCGGAAAGGGAAAAACGAGAAGCCGCTGCAAGGAAAGCCGCCCAGGCTAATAAAGCTCCAAAGCCAGCTCCACTCGTGGAAAATCTTAATCGAACCCTTCCCGTTGACGAAGTAACGACAGTGGATGAAGCGTTGAAAGTGTTAAGTGTTGGTAATTCTTCTGCCGGTGGCACTCCTGATCGACATCCGGAACGTAGAATGAAGGCTGCGTATCATGCCTTTGAAGAATCTAGATTACCCATCCTAAAAGCTGAAAATCCATCTTTGCGCCTTACCCAGTTAAAACAAATGATATTTGATGAATGGAAAAAATCTCCAGAAAATCCCATGAACAAGGAGGAGTTGTCACAGTATAACTCGTAAATTGTGAAGTGATCAAGTGAACGAAAATCTATATTTTCGTAACTGTTTGAAATAAATAAACCCTCCATGATAAAAAACTGGGTATTTGTTAATACGTATTTAATTAACCACTTTTGACTGTGCGATTTTGATTTTTACTCTTACAATTATGGTATGGTGCTCTTTTATTACTGTGAAATTATTTCAATACGGTAAATTACTTTACAATTTGATTTGATTAGGCCTACTGGCGATTCTTAATAATTTATCGAAGGTTATGGGGTAGCCTATGATTTGCTCTTTTTCTGAGGAAGCCATGTTTTATTTCGGAACTTCTGAACAGTTAGATTCGTATCGTGACCTGCTAACAATTACTGTAAAATAAACCGAGTTATAACCTTCTAATCCGAGTTATTTCTAGTTTGAATCCTTTTTATTTAATTATGGCGCAATTAGAAAATTATATTTATTTCAATATTTCAACAAAAATTCATTAACTTAAACTGAACACTTTATAAATACGCACTAGCTTACACTTATATGACTTTCACTTCACTAGTTGTGCGAACTCACTTTGTAAAACTTTATAAACGATAAAATTAATTTTGAAAATGATTCAACTCCAAACTAACCCATAGAAGATGACAAGACTGATTGGAATTCAAAGGAAAAATAAAAATATTACCACCGTTCGTTCCTTTTCCATGAAGTATATTAATATGAGAGATCAAAAGCTGAATCTGGGAAAGAAGTAGAGGCAGCCGCTGCTGGAGGTGTTCGGATTGCATTAATTTGCGGAGAGACCAAAGCTTGAACAGACTCTTTGAAATGTTTTCCAACCGCGCTGTTTTTCCGAATTTCTGTGGATGATATTCAAATCAGAAATGTTGTACCAATGCTAAATTGAATATTAAAGTAATATAACGACTCAAGAAATTTTATTTGAATGAATACTCTTGATTGGAAATCCCAAGTCATCGTAACCGGGCACGAGAACAGAACTGTTGTAGTTTTGGTCTGGATTCTTGACTTTGAGGAACAGATCCGTCATGAGGTCCAGAAACGGAAAAATACGACTTGTTCTTGGGTGAACAGCAGGAATTTTTCCAGCCGTTATGGGTGGCGAGGATGGTTTCTCCATTTGACTCTCGCCTGCCTTGACATCTTCTGTAGGTGAAAAGTCACCAATTCCCCCAAAATAGTAGCTGTCTTGATTTTCTGTAAAATGTTTTTAAATTGATCAAACTTAGCAGAGCTAATTAGTTGGTTTTATTTAATGAAGCCAAGTAGCGCAATTACATATTGACTTACCAAAAAAGTCTGCCTGAGTGAAAGAATGTTTCTTCTGAGAAACCTTCCCTGCGCTTGCGATATTGATGGCTTCCTCAGCGCTCATACCACCTGAAATACAGAATAATAGGAAAGCATTTATGCCCCGAGTAAAATAAGGATAAGATTTAAGATGAGATTTTTTAATTGGTTACCTCGATATCGCAGTTCATTCATGAGCTTTCCCTGTTGCCAAATAAGGCAGTCGTGACTGGTGGCAGTGTGGACCCCTTGACAGTTAATGCAAGATGGAACCTTCGCTGTGCAGAGTTGTCGCTGATGGGTTCCACCACAGAAGGAACAGCGTGATTGGGCCCTGCACTGCTTCCCCTGATGACCATATCTGCAGCAGCGAGTGCATTGCATGGGGTTTGGCACCTTTGGAAACCAGATCATTATTCAAGTTCTTCTTCAATTCTTTAGACAAAAAAAGATTCTAAAATGTTTTACCTGAAGCTCAAATAATTCATAGAAAATCATCACATTCTTTGGTAGATAGCGCAAGTTGAAAGAGATGAAGGCACAAGGGCGTTGCATTCCATGAGCTACTCCTCTTGATCTTTCAGTCACATACCGAACCGAGTAGACCTCAGGGTATGATTTGCGTATCTCACTTTTCAAATCGGAAGGTTCCAGGTCAGTGGGTAAGCCTTTGATGAATCCTACCACGCGAGGAGTATCTGGGAATGTCATTTTACAAGGAATCCCTGCAAAGTAGCCCAGTGATCCTAGCATGTCGATCAGTTGTTCGGAATCGCTAATTATCTGCAACCCTCCATTCGCCATTTTCTCGTAGCCAAACTTGTACGAAAGAGCTTTGATTGGATCTCCATCGGTGAGTCGCTGAAGAATAGCCACTCGAATTTGCTTCACGATCCAGTAGTCAGTGAGATTGGTCATTCGGCATCCACTGACCTTGCTGTAGATGGAAATTTTATGTTTGAAGGTAGGCTGGAGTACCCCGGAGGCTTGTGTTTGTGGGGGTGTTGTGAGAGCATCCTCGGTACCCAATGATGAAATGCCAGAGTCCAGACTGAATCGCGATTTTACCAACAAGGATGATTCACATGAGGTCTGGTTCTCTTCGTCTTCAAGGAGACTACGTATAGGAATATCCTCTTGAACTTGAAGGAAGCTTAGATCCTCCTCAATATCTTCTAGTTTGCTGGAATCTAGGAGGGTCTTGTTGATCAAAGCATCTCCATCCTCTATGCTGCTGGCGCTGGAAAGGTTGAATCTGCTCCATCGCTGTTTCAAGGGTGTAGTCACGTCACCAACTTCGTACGGCATTTCGAATGACGATTAAAATTGAATATCAATAACGAACGTGAAAATGTAATAATTAACCGAAACAGTGAGAATATCAATAGCGCAAAAATAACTTTCAGCAATTAAAACAGAATTCACTGAAAAATCGACGGAACTCTAGGGAATTTGAACTAAACGTGATAACTGGAGATGGAAAATCTCCCGGTTTTACTCTTCAGATGTTTAAATAAGTCAGCAGTCAGATCTGTAAACATACTTTTATCGATTTTTAATGTATTAAAAGTTGTTATTTTTTAAAAATTACAGTCAAAATGTGAAGACATGGCAACGAACAGTGGAACTGGAAATGAACAACAAATGAATCTAAAGGAAATTTTGATTATCATGTTTTGAATATTTGCGGGTTGCTTAGGCGCATATGACGATGTAGTAGTACATGCGTTCTCAGCTGAATGAAACTTACTGGTAGGCTGACATAAACAGTTTCAGAGCTGGGAAGTTTAGCGAAATAAATGGCATTAATGGAACATTTTACTAATACTTTGAATACAAAGTTAGTATTTTGCTGGGGAAGTATGATAATATTTTAGTGTTTTTTTTGCCTTATTAAGCAGTAGAAATTAGGATGGATTTTTTCCAAAATAAAATAAATTTATCAGTCATAAAATAAAATTTAAAAATACACAGTCCAATCAAGTTAGAACTTATCTACTCTCTG
The DNA here is from genome assembly GCA_036850885.1 of Lepidocyrtinus dapeste. Classification (NCBI taxonomy): domain Eukaryota; kingdom Metazoa; phylum Arthropoda; class Collembola; order Entomobryomorpha; family Entomobryidae; genus Lepidocyrtinus; species Lepidocyrtinus dapeste. Next base: position 10,014 of record JAANSQ010003284.1, read on the forward strand.
TCCACTGAACTCAGAGCCCTCAAAGTGAGCAAGTGTGTTGCTCCGCTTGCGATTCGCAGACTGCAAGCTACACACAAGAAATTGCATACGTCGAATGCAGAAGTATTTTTCATTCATGGCGTTTTCGTTTAGCAATCAAAATGACAACAAAACAACGGTTTCAAATGATATTTTTTTTCATTACTATTGCAGCAACATGGCACAAAAACGCAAGAGAAAAGTCGATATAAGTGAGCAATTAAGCATAACAGTTTTAAGAGTAAAAAGTTTCATTTTAGAAGTTAAAAGACATCTTAATAAACAGCCAGAATTAATTAAAATTCTGGGATTGGAAAACATAA
>JAANSQ010003285.1:0-10352 GCA_036850885.1 Lepidocyrtinus dapeste
GTTCCGGCAAGTCTCCTTGAAATGCCTGCCCAAGTAGTTTGCTATGGGAAGGAGGACCAGGCAAGAAAACGAGGAGAGAACCCCATGGGACTTCACAATTTCCTGTGAAAATATTTAAAATCATGCAGAAAATGCTACAAGTTTATGGAAACATTCGAATCTTAAAAACTCATTCCTTACCACATTTTCTACTCTTTGTAAAACATTAACATCTCCTTCCGTGATTATTTCATTTTGCGTGATCCCACATTCTTCATCCGAAAATCCGAGATCCTTACACGGGGGAGCCGCGCAAGGGTAACAGTTTGTTAATTCTTTTTCGGTGTTAACCTAGAATTATTTATTTACTTTAATCAATTTATTTGCTATTACCAAAACCACAAATTTTAGTCAGAAACCATGATATTTACATACCAAATCTTCTCGTTTGCCTTTGACGTCTTCTTGCTTAAAGTCTGCGTATGCCTCGGTGCACTGAAAAGGTCCCTACAAAATGTACATAAAATATGATTGAGCAAAATGGTATATTTTTATCAATTACATATCAGGTGCCGACTGACTGTCATACCGGTGGACATTCGAGACGATAGTCATTCTTCTTCGCAAGAACTGATTCGACTTGTGCTCCCCTTATACAAGCGTCATATTCTTCATTTGGCTGAACTCTAAATACGTCTTCTGCCACTTTCCACGAAATAGGAGCAAAATCATGATCCCCATTAACCTTCCTAAGCCGATCAGTAAATGCTGACCCGAATCTTTCTGTATAGACGCTGTTAAAGGTCTCCTCCGTTAGTGAACAATACATGGATGATCGCCAAGTAGGATAATAGGGATACGCTACAAATCATAGAAAGAAACTAAAAATTCTGACCAATCTCCAAATTATTTGCCGTTGGAGTTTCGTCAAACATGAAAACTTACGTGAGCCTGAAAAATTTTTACGAAGAAGGATCATTAATTTTTTGAAGACTTTACTCAAACGGGTGTATGAGGAGTATTATATTGACATACCATCTTGGCTATCAAATGCGGTATTCAGAAAAACTGGAGAAAAGAGTAGTTGATAAATCCGTATCTATTACCATGTTCTTCTTGAAATCTTTCACGGCAATCATTCTGAGTTGATTAATAAGTAAAATCATGAAGGCCCTTATAAAATTTCATAATCCTCATGTATAAAATCTATCTATAAAAGAAAGAAACAACTTACACAAACTGCATGTAGGGTGTCTCCATGCAAGTGATGTCTGTCCACGAAAAGTGCAAATGAAATACAGACTTTAAGTTTTCTGAATACCCTACATATACCTTTGGGTGCTGAAAGTTAAACAGTTTACCATAATAGTTTTTTGAATGATTGAAGTCATTCAAATTGATAGAAGAAGCCTTACATAGATGTTAGCCTTGGGTCGACTTACACAAACTGCATGTAGGGTGTCTCCATGCAAGTGATGTCTGTCCACGAAAAATGTAAATGAAATACCGACTTTAATTTTTCAGAATACCCCACATATACCTTTGGATGCTGAAAGTTAAACAGTTGACCATAATATTTTAGTATTCGCATTAGTTTTTTGGAATGATTGAGGTCATTAAAATTGATAGAAGAAGCCTTACATAGATGTTAGCCTTGGGTCGATAGTGGCAGAAGTGTAACTCTCCAACCGAGTCGATATCATCCGAAGAACGATGATCAGAACATGGAAATTCAACGCTGAATTCGCCGACAGGCAAGCCTGAAATATTAGTAATCAGTAATCACGTTGTAATTGACTTCTTCCATAGAGCTATAGAGCGTACCCACCCCCTTGAAAATTTTGCTTACCCACTGGGCCTGTAATTGCTTGAATATAAAGACCCCTGAGACCAGTCGTATCTACCTTGACATGAACCCACTGTCTCAAATTAATCATGTCGAACTCTGGTGTTGTAAATTCTAGAGAGTGTAATCTAATTGAATCGGACAGAACATTTTTTGAATTAATTCATACAAATTATTGATCAATAGGAATAGGAATATAGTAATATCATAGTTTAAAATGTACAGTACCGATTCGATAAAGTCTTTATTCACCAAGACAGAATGTTTTTCCTTCACAAAGTGATAGAACTTCTCTTTTTCATCGTGATATGTTTTAATTTTTTGGAAGATATTTTCAAAATGAGCCAAATGGGAGGTCTTCTTGGTCAGATGAGTGGAATTCTTTACTTGCTCGTAGGTCACACAAAATGGAAATAGGCGCGGGTAGAGATCCGAGGTTATCGCTGTATTTGTCTGCTTCTGTTCGAACCATTTTTCAAGCTGATGGTAAGTAAGATGGAGATCCTCATCCTTTTCTGCTCTGTTGTCCTCGAGAAACTTTTTCAAATCTTCTGAGCTTACTGCCGCCAACACCAACTTTAGTTGAATGCAGAATATTAAGCACAACCCGAAGAGGGATGCAACCGGAAGCAACATCTTGCTTAAAAAGGAGGTCCAAGACTGGCGATTTGTATGATGGCAAAAATCATACTGAATTACTAGATTTGTATTAGATATTTCTACTTGAGAGAGAAAGCGAAAGCTTCTAACAGTTTTATGACCTAACTTAGACAAAATGAAATCTACCAAAAGTCATTAAAATGAATTGTTTTAGACCAAACAAACCGTAACTTTGGTAGCCGCATAAAAATCTTAAATTGTAATTTCATAACCCTGTCAACAAGTGGAAAACTGGAGGAAACTAAAGCCAAGAATATTATAATTAAGGAACCTTGATCAGATAATTATACATCCCAGTCGGTTATTTTCGTTCTTGTAATATTCCATATTATTTCTAAAAAAATCAAGTGAAAACGATTTCCATCTGCAAAACAAAGCCCATTTTTGAAATCTGAACTTTCTGTTTTTATGCGCCTTTTAACGCAGGTATTTAGCACGCTTTAGGAACGTGTGGTCCATTGTGTTACTAAGATTAATATTATGCCTTGTCATGCCTTGAGTTCCCATCTCTCATGCCTGTACCCAATTCACTTTGCACTCTCTATTCCACAGAACATTACCCTTTTGAACTGCTCAGAACTTTCCATTATTTTTTAAAGGAATAAAGAAAATAAATCACCATCAAATATTTCAACATCATTATTACTGCTGTCCCTTGGAATGAAGCCTTCTGCTCCAATGAGTCCCCAAGCTCAGTCGTTGAAAATTTTATTATTTTAGTAGTGATTTTAAGGATGTACAGCTCAGTTTTTAATTTACACTGTTATTCAGTTAGTTAATGGTTAATCTGTTGGTGTTTAGCATCTTCAGCACTTTAAAATTTTTGTTAAAGGGGTAAAACACATAAACACGTTGTGTTATGACTTTCTGATACATTCATATTCATGTAACATTTTTAAGACACATGACGTTAAGAAATTATTTGACTGAAGGGAGCAAACATTCTGGATCCTTATGTATTTATTCAATTTTTTATTGATAATGTTTGCTGATACATATCATATTCTCATTTACGTCATTCCTTCGTTAAAAACGGGAAAACAAAACTTATCTTAATCATGATGGTTTCACGTTTAAATCGAAAGGAAAGAGTTTATGTTAGATGTGTTTGTGAGATATTAACGGGACGCATGACGCATACAACACTGAATTGCAAATTATGTCTACAAGTGACTTAATTCTTTCCAATTATCCTTTAAAAATGGGAAAAATACGGCAAATACGGAAAATTTGAGGAAATTCTACTCATCAATTGTAAAATTATTCACACCTGAATTCGAAGTTCATTCCAACCACGTGCAAGTATTTACAGATACATATTGGAGTAGATGAATTCCTGGACAGAGTATGAATTTAAATTGGGAAAACACGTTCGGGTTAATTTTTCAAGTTTTAGAAACCTCATTCTAGTGATTGAGGATACGATGAGGGCCACTCTTGGAACAATTTTTTCTTTTTTGTTCTTGAGAAATGGAATGTGTATCAAAAATTGAATGTAAGAAGGAAAAGTCATTTCATCTAAAATGTTAACCGTTGATGATTTTGCCATCTCATATGCATCAAAAAGTTATTTCACATTTATTTTTGGAACATGACAAAATTTAGGGTTAAATTATTTGCTTTAAAGGAAAACTCCAAGTTAATCATAATATTTCGGCACACCTGTCAGATTTAGTTTACTTTGTTATTGTAAACGATACGACGTAACGCCAGATTCATAGGCAACAGGTTAAGGTTTTTAATACTTGTCAGTTATACATGAATGAAGCGCTTGAATATGAAAGCAATTTTCTGTTTGAGTTGCTGCACAGTCTATTGATAATGGACACACGAGTCGGAAGCCTAAAGAATGGAAATCATAGAGCTTCAAATAAGTACCATAATTTCTCCTCCAATAATGAATTATGGTAATTACATGAGCTTTTGCTTGTGTTGTGATGTTTGCCTGTTAGATTATAGTAGTGATTGTCAAAAATCCGAAAAAAAAATCTGGAAATCTCAATTGGAATGAGGTAGGCATAAAAGGATCAATACAATTTGCATACAAATGAAAACATGATGTTTTTAATGTATTAAAGTCAGGTCGAGTTATGTGCAACTGAATGCCTGCATCATAGATTTTCCTGGAGTAGATTATATAGAACTTAACTTTTTTCTATTATCTCTCAGTCTGAAAGTTTTCCAGAATCTGTTTTTCCACACGGGTCCGTATGCCTGCCATTGTCAATCATAGTTCAACTCTCGTATATTAGAGCATCAAGAAGCAACTTAATCTATTTATTTTATTCATTAAAATTCCCGTACATTAAGTAAGTATCCAAAAACTGGGTTTTCATTTAAGCACAAAATTACTCAAGCAAATTTTAATTGTAGGTAACACCTTATTCCTAAAAATCAAATTGACTTAATATAATTGGACGCACGCAAGTAACTAAAATTCCGAAGTTTTGCTACGCACAAGGTTTTACCGAATGCTTACTCAACCAGCCGAATTTATTACAAAAAATTAAATAGTAGATTTATTAGTTGATGAATGACGATGAATTCAACGCACTACAAGGAAACTAGCATCCACACTCCATATCTTGCGTGTCTACTGATGTTTTAGAATCTTTCCGGGACATAAAAGTGCTCATGTCTAGACCGCGACGGTAGAAATAACAGCCACTGCAAGTTCAACCAATTCAGTTATTAACCTCCAACTTTACATCAATGTCTCTTTAAAAACCTATATTCATATCGGAGGAGAATCTAATTATTTATTTTTGGTACAAAATGTAAAAATCTGTGATCACAAAAATGCAAGTTGCATATCCCACTGTGATTATATGCATAGGTAATAGCTTTAAATTAAACAACAAAAGCTTTCTCAACCATGTTTTGCCCATAGAATAATTCTAATTTTATCTTTTTTTTTCTTTGTTGATTCTCAAAAGAATACACTTGTATAACATGTACTTTTACATAATTCTTGCAGTATGCATGCTTGACTGGCCTTATTTCCATCCTCATTATTCTCCCCAATCCAGGTTCCGATTTTGATTGTATAGTGTCGTCGCCAAATGCATTGTTAAACTTGAAAGAAGAGGCATCTTGGAGTAAAGTAAAATACACACCCAAAACAAATTCAGAAATGGGAAGTGGAGCAAGGAGCTAATAAACATTTACCTGTGCTATTTGCTATACGCTGCACTGCCATAAGAGTCTATAGCTATGCTAGTTACAAATGCATAATATAATGATGATGTATGCATGCATACGCTCATCCTAATTGTCAGAATTTTATAAATGAGCCTTTATATAAGGGTTTAGACTCTGGTACAATCAGTGATTCCCCGGAGATGACAGGAGCAACATCACACGACCACCAGCGGAAGTCTTGATTGAAAGCTGCATTTCAGTATAGTGTTTTCGCTTTATAACACACGGTTCTTTTTAGAACGTTTTTAAAACTGACCTTAAGTGTCAACAGTTTTTTAAAGGTTTCCACAATGGATACAAAAAGTTTACGTGACCATGAAGAAGGTCCTTCCGCCCTTAGGGATAGGTCAAATCGAAAAAATGGAGTGTTTCAACCCGACATTATTACTTCACAAGTTTTGGGGAGCTCTGATACCAGTTGTGTCATCGATATCACGGCGGTATGCGGCAATACTCCCCCACCCCTATATCCAAACGAGGGGTCTCCTAAAGTGAGTAAAAGACGCGTCTCTAGTTGCAAGAGTAACACTTTAAATCCAGAGAATGAGGTTACTCCATATACTCTCCCAAAGAATTTGAGAGAAGGGCTCCCAAATCCTGTGTTCACCTGCGTAACAAACCCTGACGATGTTGATGGCGACCTAAATTCGAAAGGGAATGGAATCTTGACCAATGCAACGACCTTCGAGGGTTTAGAGAAACCACAGAATAATTTTAATGGGAATCACTTCTCTTACGCGAATGCAGACTATGATGCGGAGAAAGGACCACCGCCTTTGAGTGCAAATGGGATTGCAAACAATAACAATAACGAGTCAGAGAAAAAGGACAGTAGTACCAAAGAGTACAAAGGATTCAAAAGGTATTTAGGGCTCTTTCTAACCCTTTCAGCAAGTTTCTTCTTTTCCTTGGTCGTACTCTTCGTGAAAATCTTGAAAGACTATGGATTTGATGCTTATGGCGCTTCGTTCTTCCGCTATACGGGTACCGTCATACCCACTGTACCGTTACTGTGCTACTATGAATGCTGTGGAGGAACCAAGAAGCAAAAATCAGTATTCAGTAGCGTTTGGCCGGTGTTTCAAAATCAAAACTGGAAAACCTGGATAGGCCTTTTGGTAAGATAAATTATATTTTCAATCATTTTTAAACAGTCTCATTTTACCCCTTCGTTATTTTTTTCTCCAGAGCCGGGGACTGATAGGTTCAACTTCTGTAATTCTACGATACTACGCGCTTCAGTATCTGAGCATTGGAGATACAAGCGTTATTACTTATGCAACGCCCGTAAGCTTCTATAAATTCTAATGAAATCATTTTTAAACATGAATAATTAATTAATTGTTCCCTTTTTCATTGGTTTGTAGGTTTTGGTCACAGTCCTTGCTCACTTCTTTCTGGGTGAGAAATGTGGCGTTTTCCCTATAATCGTCGCGTTTTTGACACTTTGTGGAGTTATAATTGTATCGAAACCACCTCTCCTCACCGGAGCTTCAGAATTTGACACAAATACTTTGGTAAGTCCGAGTTTTACTTACTTTATAATTTTATTGCGCAAGTTGGTGGGAATGTGAGCTTTGGTTTAGTTAATTTGCGTGCAAAATTAACAAGACGGTCGAATCAAAGACTCTTTGCTTTACATGAGTAGATGCTTGACAGGCATAGTAAAACCATCTCATATTTCATATATACCTAAACAATAACATCAGGTACAAAGTCGATTGTTTTCATTAGTATAGCCTAAAGGCATAATCTGTTTTTGAAACAGTACATAAGAGGAAGAAAGTAAAAGGAAATAAATTAAATAAGCTGAATCTATTAGTATATCCTTCAAAACTTCCAGCTAAAAAGCTAAATGATACAGTTCGAAGAATGTGGTTTCGTTACGTTATATTCCAATAATGAGAAATCATGACCTTCGTGTTAAAACTCTTGTGTACGTTAACCTCTACTCTAAGCGTTGCACGAACCATTTGAGAACTTTAATGTTTCATGTCTACCTTCAAATAGGTATAGAATTGCACGATGATGAAACAAATTTGAAATTAATAAGCACATGTCACACCACATGATCTTATAACCTAAAACTAACCTATAATTTGATTAATCCTGTTTGTGTATAAAGTAGTTTGCTTGTATTGAGAATGATGGCACAATAGCGTCATTGTTATCCATACTCTATTTTAAATCACGTTGAATCTGTTCCAAAAACATCAGAAAACTAAATTGTATGGAGATGCTCAAAAGGATTTCAAACCTGCTCGTCACTATCATTAGATCAAGTCATGAAATTCATTCAGAATAGAAAATTACAAAATATTTGTTTCTTGTTAGCTGCCTAATTTATAGGAGTCTTGACCTAACCCCAAGTAGGTATAATTTAAAGGGACATGATAATACGCTCAAGGTAATCTTCATACATTTTCATGCATGCATTGCAGACTTGCTGAATTATTCAACACAGTTTTTTTCGCTAGCTCGCCACACCTCATTGAACGCACTAGCACGAACGAATAAAATTTAACTAAAATTGCTATAAACTTCTAAAGCGTTGATTGTTTATTTTGAAAAAAAAGAATATGAGAAAATCTTGGAACTTGGAATGTACGAGCTACAGATTAACATGTTAGTCGAGCGTTGAGCCATCCTCAACTGAATTTCAATGTAGGTCAGTTCCATGAAATGATGATACAATAGGCCTTCATTTCCTACTTAACTTGTTTTGGTAATATAATAAAATATGAAGATAGGTTAGAATCAAAGGTCAGTATAGAAAAATAAAACTGTGTCGTAACTCCAGTCTTACCTTGCCCCATGGAATTTGCTCAATTCAACAATGTACGATATAGAAAGTTGTGGACTGCTGGCAGCCCACATTTATTCAGAAAAATAACAGATTCATGCTTGATTGTATTGATTCTGATATTATTACGTCATACAAGATTAAGTTCAACAATGTCAGATTGAAATATTTGCTTCATTCATGTTCTCTATTNGAAATATTTGCTTCATTCATGTTCTCTATTCCCACTTTTTGCCTGGAACCGACAAAAAGACCATCATGGAAGTGACAATGGCAGATGATAATTTCACGCGTTGCAAAGTTTGATCAAACTCAAAATCTGGTGGCTTTGTTTGACTTTTTTATTGAGAAAAAAGTCAAAGCTGTTTCAGCTCTTTTGATTCTTGTTGAATGGCTTGGGATTTTCCAGTTAAAATTACAAAGCAAAGAACACGGTCCACTGACATTGGTTGCACATTCATGGTACTTATTACAAGCCAAGATTCGAAGTGAAAACTTTTTTTAAATGTAATATGAGATCAGTGAAGCATAGCGTAACACATTTGATGATTTTGATGACAGACAGTCGCTAATAAATTGGTATGCCAAGATATTAGCAGATTTTAACCAAGTCGCATAGTACAAGTTCAAACAAGCGTTACCTACAGATTACTTTAATTCTAATCTCGAGAGATTCTCAATTCAGAAAATTAGAATAAACAAGGGCTTTCCAATATGGAATACAACACAAATCTTTATCCATCCTCTCCTTTATTCTCCACATCTTTATCCTCCCCATCTTCTTCCTTCTCCCCATCTTCTTCATTCTCCACATCTTCTTCATTCTCCAGATCTTCATTCTCCAAATCTTCTATTTTACTACCACGACTGAGCAGGTCACGTAATGTAGCCGTTCTTAACAACATTTCCACGTCTTCATCAGTAATGTTCCTTCTTGGTTTGGATCTGAGTTCTGCAGCAAAATTACCAGCAATATAATTTTCTTTAATTCTCTTCACTATTGACTCCGGTGGTACTGTACTTTCCGGTGGAACATCTTCATCTGCGGCAGCTTGAACTACTTCTTCTGCTTCTATTTTATGTTCCTTCAAGAAGTTGTAATAATCCTCATGGGTGGGTCGCATCGTAGTGAAAGAGGGATAATGTATAATTTTATGGAGTGTCTATAAAAGGGAAAGGTAACCAAAATGTTTAAGGGAGACTCATGCCATGCTTAATAATAATTAAGATAAGATACTTACCGAGTTATTTTCACAATCAAAATAGTTAATGCCCATTCTAGCAGCTAGACGACTTCCAAGTAACCTAAGAGCACCATCATGGCTAGCCATGTTTGATATACGAATATCGTCTAGTCCATAACTGTAATTATTTAACATCTTAACTCTTGCGGTATTACTTATTGAAAAAATACGAATTTAGAACCTTCAGATGGAGACTTACCCTCCTAAAATTAAATAATAATGAGGCTGCTTCAGAGAATCATACTTTCTCTGAAGCTTAATGTAACAGTTATGAATAGGTTCTTCAATAAGGATCGTGTTACTCCCTTTGATCCGCATGAGATACCCTCCGTTCTTTAATGAAAATTTAAAGGAATGTTTAGATCAATAAGCTGTTAGTAGGTCTATCAAGTAAAACGTCCCCTAAATTATAATTATTGGTATACCCTGGATATGATAAGCTCCTTAGTTGAAAGATGGCCGTACATTGAGTACACTCCGTATAACAGCACGATTAAAAAAAGCGCTAAGGGAAAGCTGTAAAAGTCCACGAAGACGCAAAACAGCGTGAAGCAAATGGCGGTGAGAAATATCAATCCAACTCCGAATGCAAACCTGTGTCACAATCAGAAAGTAAAGC
>JAANSQ010003286.1:0-10351 GCA_036850885.1 Lepidocyrtinus dapeste
TTTTTCTGAATAAAGACATTTATTCGATGCAAACCATGGACTCCGCAAGAAGAATCTCACCTTTTAGGAGGTTCCGGGTATCGCTTCCATATGAATTGGGGAATAATTAATTGAAAATTGTATAGTTCATAGTTTAAAGGCAACTAACTTTGACTTGATCTCTAAGTAGCACGTATTTTAAACTTAATTGCCTTTTTTTGCTTATGAATTGGCAGACCAATAATAAATCAAGTCATGTAGTCATGTAGATATCTACAATATTACGCAGTTCATGTACCTACTGTATATTAATTTTTAACAGAATAAGTAGAAATCTTGGGCATTAGTATAATCACATACTTAATTTACAATACAATATTTATCTGTAGATTTTAAAAGTACAATAAACGCAAGGGTAAACTACAGATAAATATCCTTAAAGATATTTAGACCGGTCGCTGTTACAAATCGCTATAACAACAGGACTTGGCTTGAATGCCGAGAGCTGCGGTCAGAGGGACTGGGAGCATTGACACCTTCTTACAACTTTGATCACCTCTCTAAACTTGTATAAATTGGTTAACACGAGTAGAATAATAATAAATGTTAATAGTAATTAAATTGCTACGAGATATACACCAGAAAAATTCTTAACTGATTCATTCATTTAAGTAACGATAGTTGTTGGCTGTTAATCAGGAATGTGAGATCTAAAATTTTAATTAAACAAATGCTTCGAAGAATTTAAATTTAAAATTTAACTCCAGTGATATCTTATTTATGTGCATATTTAGATACGATAATTGTAATCTTTGTTGAGTAATCAGAATGACTCGAATGCATGGGTCATTAGTTCAATCTGAATTCAATGCTCGCATGGGTATTAGGATTACGTGCATCGTGTACACTGTACAGCTTACTAAATTACAACGGTGGATGTTGATAGTGAAAGTACATGTTTTCCTTGCCTCTGCATTGTTTACCTCTCCTTTTTAGTTGAATCTTAATTTGTAATTCAATTCAAATTGAATAGATGATGATGGTAAGGGATAATGGATGAAGTGGGCTCTTTATCTCGGCATGAAATGAAAATAATGCCTTGTACTGCTTTCCGTGCATGCTCAAAAAGATTGGCGTCCTCGTAATACTCATCATTATTACGTGGTAGCTAAGCGTGTGAAGCTAGTATTAACTTTGATGAGTCCGTCTGTCCACTTAGGTGTAAACTCTCGTTGGCTTAACCATTAACCAACCGGCCAAATAACTTTAGTAGATTTGACACATCTCAATTTTGATTCTTGAAATGAACTGTCCAACTTTTGGATTATATTGACCAACTTATAGGTTGTGGTAGCTCTTGAGTAGAGGATCTCTAATATCTAACTGTCTCACAATAATTGTCTATCTTTATAATAAGTTTTCCAGAAGTCGTCAGAGATCCTTTAACTCAATTTCTTAATCCTTTGATTCAGTTTAAACGCTGTAACTATTTCAAGTTGGGTTTTAGATACGTCATTATAACAGTTTTAATAACTATATTTCTTTTGATCATCTCGTTTCTTTTTATTATACAACAAACAGAGCCAAACAGATTACAACATTTTTACCGGACTTGGCTTGTAATGAATTTTGGCTTTGTAACCATACTTTAACTCTTTAATTTTCTTCGTTGAATAAAATCGCGTGCTTTGCCTTACTTTAGGCAATATCATTAATGATTGTTACAAGCAATTACAAGTTTACAAGATATTTCATATTGCGTTTTTTGCATATAAATGTAGGAATCTTGTTTGATCCAATACTGCACTAAACATTTATAATTTACGTACATTGTTTTTTATCGCCAAATTACAAAACGCTCCAATTTTAAACCCCACAACTTTCGTTCCGGCTTAATAATTAAGCCTTAATTGTCATAAGATCACCCACAATTTGTTTTCGAACCAATCTTAAATATTAATCTGTTTGGTCTATGAGCACTTTAGTTTTATGCATTTTGAGTTTTGATATGTGAATGTGATGCGGACACGATACGCGATTTGCAATTTGCATCCGCATTGATACAAAGCCTGAGATTGTTATGACATCAACTTTGTCGTCACGCAGTGTTCGAAAGGGGGAATATACTTTGTACTCGAAATCACGTTCCCAATCGACTCAAGTAAAAGTCCTTTCATTTTCATCGATGAATCGAGGGGCTATAGTTGTCTTAGAATTTTAGTGCGAGGATGAAATAATTATCTAGACTTTTTACATTTGCTTCTGTATAGTGAAGATGAACGGCTGGTCATCTTGTCTGACCAGCTTTCACATTTTTCCTTGTCTCTCAACTCAAGACGAGAGAGATACATGCTACAATACATTCACACTCGATCATCATCATTTACTCATCTGATGATTAAAGGCTCATTCATGTGATTGCCGAATGCCATGATTTCAATCATTTTTACCTTTTGCGTTTACAATCTACTTCAAAGATACATTATGTGCCTATGATAAACATTTGGATTGGAGAACAAGGCCGTTTGATCATTAATGTTGCTTTAATCTCTAATTTACTAAATCGCTACATTGCATTACAAGTTAACGATTGTAGTTTTCCTAAATCATATTAAATCATCATTCGATTTCGATAATTAATCAGTCACTATAGTTGGTTATGGCCTGTTAAAATGTTTGCAAATTTTGATAGGCTCAACTTGTACGTGATAATTTATAACTTAAAAGGGCAGCCATGGAGGATATTAAGTTGTGTCTGTAAAATGGACATGGGCGTTTCCGGTTTGGCATCACAATTATTTTTGAGTCACGATAAAATAAATTATCTTTCGCTCAACCTAAGTCTGATAATGTATAAAACGGGTGTAAATGCATAAAGCTTAACTAGTATTTTATGACTTGAACTGGACTGACTGAATGACTTCACATTAAAAATGAATGTTGATCAAAATTAATGGCTGAATGTCTTTTAGAAAGATTGTGATTCATTTAGTTTCCTTATTTGTCCAGGTGGATGCTGCGGTGCAACATCAAAGCGTACCATCGTGGGAGGGTGGGCATTTGCCTGGTGGTTTGTTACCGACGTCCAGAGAATTTCATTGGAGGTAAGACTCATCACTCAAAGAGAAAGCTTTCTAGTAAGCAGCTCTTAAATTTACTCTTAAAATTTTGTCGCACTTGACCCCCAGGTAATGACAGTAAATCCAGTCTGCGAGCACGTGGAAACTTCCCAAGGAGTCCCATTGACAGTAACGGGAGTCGCGCAGATAAAAATCATGCGGGCAGATGACCTCCTAAAAACAGCAGCGGAACAATTTCTAGGGGTCCCCGTGAACCAGCTGAGGTCCACCGTGAATCAAACGTTGGAGGGCCACCTTAGGGCTATTCTAGGTGTGGCTTTTTCCTTTCTCTTTCTAATTAATCATGCAGGGGGCATAATCGTCAATAGACATTTGACATCTGCGATTCAAGATGAAAGAGCTACACACACCACCTGTAATTTAACATGAATGATTATGCGCACATGTGAAAAAACTGTTACATCTAGAAAAAAAACTTTCCCTTGAAGATTACGTGGCCTATGGCGCGTCGCCACTAGACTCTATCACTCTATCTTGATCAAATGTGTTTCGAATGTACCTTACACAATGGAAATGTGTGTGCACATGTTCTGAAGCCAAGAGTATGCAGCATAATGTAAAACGTTACAAGATAAAAAAAAGTTTATTTTGCTCAACTCTGATCAGATGGGATGAGAGGTTATAATGGAATTGCGTAAATACACTTCACCTGTTTGTTCAAATTGTTCAAGAGATCCTTTGTAATTTTGTAAGGCTTCGCTTTGGCACGCTGCTCAACTCTAGGAAAAACAAGCATTCAATTCAATGAATTCAATGCTCGCACAGTTTTTTTTGCTTGGCAGTGCAATGCAAATAGAAAGCTTTCTAAAATTCAAAGTTGAACGGATGTAATAAGGATGGTGGGAGACGTGCTTGTGTTGGAGGTTGGAGTAGGAATTATACTGCATCTGTAGGTTTTGCATTATGATTTTATTTTGTAATTGTAGCTTGATAGTAGTAATTTTCTTTGGATGAAATATTATTATGCATTTTTGCACGAAGGGAATTATGAGATACATAAGGAGAGAGAGAGAGAGGGAGGGAAGAGGAGGATGATGAACCTTCTGAGAGATAGAGGTTAGTTGAGTAGTTGAGTATTTAGTATATAGGAAATCCCCAGTCTTGTTTGATTAGATCACTTGCTTTCTCCCCGATCATGATAATGGGGACGTTGGTATTGCCACTGACTATTCGGGGCATTATGGAGGCATCTGCGACGCGGAGACCTTCTATACCGTATACTTTTAATCTGGGATCCACTACAGCTTCTGGATCGGTACTGGGTCCCATTTTGCAGGTTCCACAGGGGTGGTATATGGTGGAGGTGTAGTGCCTAGCACAGCACTCCCAGTAGGGGTCGGTGAACAGGCCGAGATGGATGCATTGAGGGTAGGGTGTGTCATGTGGTCTAGCTCCGAATCGCTGTAGGGCAGAGGTTTGACTAAGGGCCAGAGCAATTTTGGCACCTTCTCTGAGAATAGCAACGTCTTCCGGTTCGGTGAGGTAGTTAGGTACGATTATCGGTGGTATGAAGGGGTGGGCAGAGCGGAGTCTGATGAAACCTTTACTTTTGGGTCGAAGGAGTACAGGAACGGCGGAGAAGGTGTCTGTGAATGAAAGCTCCTTGTAGACTGTTTCCCAGAGGAAGTCATTAACACCTTTGGAGAAGATATTTAATTAGTAATTAATTCTTAGGGAAATACGATGCAAACTGTTTATTATTATTTTTACCCAGTGCTCTGCGAAGTATCTGGCCTCCGTCACTGCCAATCGTGGCAGGGATCAAATGAAATTGTACATCTGGCCAGTCTAAACTCACATTTGAGTATCTAGAAACACAGAAAAATGTTTGTTTTTCCTCATTCATTTTGTTTAGTTTGGCTTGAGCAATGTGGCCACTGTATCTAGCTTATGGAGTATTACTTGGAGTGAACAAACGCGAGAGTTTCAACTCCTCCGAGAACGGTTAATGGACCCTCCCCGTTAAAATAGAATCGGACGGCGGAGATTATATCCTCGTATCTGGTCTGAACCAGTGTTATCGGTTGGTTTACTCTGAAGGCTAGTCCTCCAAAGCCTATGTGATCCTGGAGATTCTCTCCCACTGCGGCATCCTATTCTGGAAATGAAAATTCTCAAAAGTCAAAGATTCCGTTGTAATAAAATAAAAAAATTGGTAACGGCTTACTTGAATTACTGGAATCCCTAACTCTGATAAATGCTCTGCTGGTCCGATTCCAGAGAGCATAAGGATTTGTGGAGTCCCTACTGCTCCGGCACTTAGAATGATCTCGTTCCGAGCTGCGATCACTTTCAGGTGGCCATGGTGAAGTACGTTTAAGCTCCAAGCGCGCTTAAATATGGGATCAATGTTAACTTTAAGGACATGGGCGTTAGTGACCACGTGAAGATTGGGACGGTGTCTTATGGGTCGAAGAAAAGCGCGGGAGGTGCTGCAACGAGATCCTCGACGTATTGTACCTTGCGCAATCATGAACCCTGTCTGACTCTCACCGTTTATGTCCCTGTTTTCATAACCCAATTCAATTCCACCTTGAACAAAAGCAGTAGCTAATGGGGTTCTCCAAGGAGCTTCTTGGACTGTAAGAGGTCCCCCCGCAGAATGATAAGGAGTAAGCGCAAGATAAGGATTACGGTTATCCTCGGATTTCTTGAAATAGTACAGTACGTCCCTGTAGCCCCACCCAGGATTTCCAAAGGACTCCCACTGATCGTAGTCCCTTCTATTGCCCCTCACATAGAGCATATAGTTTAATACAGAGGAACCTCCTAGTACCCTCCCACGAGGCCAGTTTGATTGACTCCCTACCAGTCCTAAGCACGCAGTGTTCATGGGCTCTGTTTTGAAACCCCAATCAATCCTCGTCATTTGAAGGTTAGCTGCTAAGGCCGGTGCGTTGGATACTATTTCTGGCTCATCTTCCCCCGCCTCCAGAAGTAACACAGACCACGAAGGATTCTCCGAAAGTCTGCTAGCCACAACGGCACCTGAAAACTCCAATATTGATAAATCTTCATTTAAAATATTACTTTCCTTACAGAAATTTCTCACCTGCTGAACCTGCACCGACCACTATAAAATCATAAATTGGAAGAGGATCCCATTGGATAAAAGGCCTTCCTTCGGGATCGTTAAATTCATAGTTCTTGTACGCAATGTATGCGAAAGGCACCGGAATTAGCCAGAGTGTAAGAAACCCAACAACTACACTTATCACACCCATTTTGAAGACACTTCCCAGGACTAAATCAGAAAGTGATTTAACTTCTAGACTCTTGTTGAAACATCTGCTCTCTTATCAACTTTATTTTTCTTATAGGATGACTTTATGCAAATTTCTTCTCTGGTTGTTCTCCTACCCAAGTTTACATTTCTATTAGATTTCATGCTCACAAGTCACAAAATTTGAGATAGGACAAGGATAGGGAGTCATAAGAAGGATGACAATAACGGAACCCAAGCAAAAAATTCGAAGGGAAAAGGAGGATGCATGAAAATATTCATGAGTTTAAATAAATGACGAGGAGAAGAGATGAATTACGCATCCATCCATAAAGTCTCGGTAGCGAAGTGTATGTAGGTCAGACTAATACCCGTTCTTGCACATAGCATTAATCTCATCTCGTAAATTGTTGTTATTTTGCTTAGCTTCGAGATATTTTTCACAGTGAAATGGTGACGGATCGAGTTGAAGGTTGAAATTCAGAGTCGGTTTATTTTTCGCCTGAGCGTGAAAAAGCAAAACTCTTTGCTGTAGGTAATTATGCAAAATTACTAAGGAAAAAGGCAGGAGGAATGTCAAGTTGATGGCTTCACAATCACAAGATTGGTGCATAAGATTTATGTGTTTGTGTGATGTATGGCTTGGTTTGTCTGATTTTGACGAGTAAATAAATGAGAAAAAAGATTTACGCTTGAACAAATTGTTTTTTCTTAAATGTCAAACGAAGAGAATGCTGAAAGGGGGTTTATGTCTTTTTCAGGTACGCTGACTGTAGAGGAAGTGTACCGGGATAGAGATCAGTTTGCCGCTTTGGTTCGTGAGGTGGCAGCGCCCGATGTGGGATCAATGGGTATTGAAATTTTATCTTTCACCATAAAAGACGTGACGGATGATGTGGACTATTTAAGTTCCCTGGGGAAGTCTCAGACAGCCAATGTACGAAGAGATGCCGATGTTGGAGTAGCTCAGGCTAATAGGGACGCCGGAATTAGAGAATCGGAATGCCAGAAGAGTGCGATGGACGTGAAATACTCGACTGACACGAAGGTGGAAGACTGTTTTAGGGTGTATAAGCTACAACAGGCAGCATTCGACAAGGAAATTAATACTGCCAAGGCAGAGGCTGCGTTGGCGTATGAGTTGAGTGCAGCAAAGGTCAGTCAGAAACTTAAGCAGGAGGAGAAGATGGGAGATGTCATTGAAAGGAAGAAAATGGTGGAGATTGAGGAGCAGGAAGTACAACGGAAGGAGAGGGATCTTGTGGCTGCTGTCAAGTTGCCCGCTGAGGCGGAAGCTTTCCGTGTTCAGACTATTGGTAAAAGATATCTACACAAGTTATTTCCAATTTTGATGTTTGGGGTTTTGATATAGCGTAATTGCTTATTCAGCTGAGGGAAAACGGACGGAAACCTTGGAGGTTGCGAGAGCAGAGGCCGAGCGTATAAGGAAAATTGGTCAGGCTGAAGCTGAAGCCATTGCTTTGGTTGGTACTTCTGAGGCGGAGGCAATGAAGGCTAGAGCAGCGGCTTATGCTGGATTCGGAAATGCTGGGGTAAGATGAGAGGGGATTGAGGAAATATATGACATTAGAAACAAGTTAATGGGGAAGTTTACAATGATATTTGTGATTCCAGGTATGTGCTATGGTGTCAGATGCCCTACCCCTCATTGCTGCAGAGGTCGCTGCACCGCTCTCCCGAGTGGAAGAAATCACCATTATTGGAGGAAATCAAGGTATTCTTATAAAATACGTACATACGTTAGTAAGAAATATTATATCATAATTTTTTTTCCTTACTAAAGATGGTTCCAGTTTATGCGGCGAATTGACCAAGACGATAGGATCTTTGAATCCAGCAATCAAGGGACTAACTGGGATTGATATCGCAGCTGCTATAGGACACAAAATAGGAGGAGGTGGTTCTACAGATTTACCCCATTCTGCTCGACAAAAGTCTCCCAAGGCTAAATAAACGAGTACATTTTTTAATGAAAGTACGAACTGACGAAAGGCGCCTACGAAAAAACGAGATTACGTAATTAAACCGGCAGTGAAAAATAATATAAATATTCTATCAAAAACAAGCGCTTTATCTGCTTTCACTTCAAAGCCTTCTTTCGATTTAAACCAATGCATAAAAACAAGCTGGAGAAAGGAAGAGTTGAGACAATTAAAGTTCAGTAACGACTACAATTCTTTCAATTACAAGAGTCTATAATAATGAATACTATACTGCCATCAGTAGGATTTAATTTGTAAATAAATGACTTCATGGGACGAAGTGTTCATGTGCCTACAATACAGCAATTTACAAAATGTTGGTTAATCAAAGAGGGAAAACATGTTGATTACTGAAAGATTTACATTGTTTGTACAAACATTAAATAAGTATATCCTTGCCATATTAAATATTCCCTTTAGAGCGGGCCATTCAAAAAGAGCAGCGCGTCTTATCCTTATCAAAACATTTAAAACTGCCACTCTTTTAAACAGACTAAATTACGATGGCACTCTTTATGAACGGCCCTAACAAAACTATGTACTATAATTTACCCTACTCTTGTTGATCAATTTAAATTTAAACTGCCTTCTACACGAATACGAAATTACATTATATATCTGCACACTTTTCTACGTATTGCTAATGCTACTTGTCTATTTTGCGTGAGTTTTTAAGCCCAAAGATTTTTAATTAATTATGCCATTATATGATACCAAGCAATGCATTTACCAAATGAAGTACACTTTATATATTACATATATACTTTGATACTTATACTTTGATTTTGATTCCTGTCAAGGTCTAGTCGGCTTTTAAGAACACTCTAGTGTTTTCTCAAAATTCCAAGTTGTGTTTGTTTTTAGGTTATTGTAATTATGTAGTTTGATTGAATTGTAACTCGAAGAAATAAATGAACCCTGATTGCCGTAAATGAATTGTTTAATTAGGATCAGGGAGTAGGGATTTATCATCGAGGACTACGAGATGATTGAGCGTTGAGCTTATTAGGACAAGCGCGGTTTGGTTAGGCCAAGAGATCAGGAAATTTTTTACTTGTCTTTAGAATCTGTCGCGATTCTGCTTTAAATATGGATTTTTAGAAATTTACAGTTCGAGCAGAAATTAGTGAAATAATGAAATGCCCATGCACCTTGTAGAATATGGTAGACAAGGAATTTGGATCGAGTATTAAGAGCAACTACGATAATGAATTTTGTTAAAACTGTTGTTGCCAATGTTACTTTTATGTATAAGTTTCCCTCTGTAAAATCAGGGTTGTCTCTGTCGTCAAATTGAAAAAATATCCGCCGTGGGTAGTTATTACATTTCGCACCATAGGATAAATGTAAGTCTCAGTTCCTTCGTAACCTGTTCACAAAAGTATTACATAAAAGATATATTGAATTCTTGGCTCAGTTACAATTTGCTGTATGGTATAATTCTTAAATTCTGTATTGTTCGGTTGGCTTTTCTTTCTAACTGTGTTAAAAGTAAGTAATTGTTTTGATTTTTTACTAAAACATTTGTGTTCAGAGAGCCTTATTACAATTTAAAAAAAATAAATGTTTGCATTTTTGAAATGGTTGTTTTTTAGTGAAAGCTTTATTTAATCATAGTAATGATTACAAGTTCACAGATATTAGGGTATGCTGAGAAGTTAGAAAATCCATTTTGTTTAAAGGAATCGATAGTTTACTTATTTATGTCCTTCAATGGTTTTGACTATACGTCAGTTTCTACGGGTGCGTTTGGTGAGCTGCAATTTCTGGGACGAGGCGGGTTTCCATTTCCTATGTTTCTGGTAAACTTCCGGTCCAGATGTAGAATATCTATGGATGAGCGTTTGGATATAGCGCCGCCACCCGCTGTGATTGCCTTTGGGTTGCACATTGTGGGAGGTGCAACTGGATCGAGATAATACAATAGAATTGAGGCTTGGAAACTGTTCAGAGAAGGGCAAATACTTGCGTATTTAAATACTTTTGTAATTAATTATATAATTAAT
>JAANSQ010003287.1:0-10351 GCA_036850885.1 Lepidocyrtinus dapeste
TAGGGACATTGCAAAAATATTCACAGTACAGGCCAGCACCCCTACAAAGTGGCGCCCCGATTCTATTCAAATTTTTTAACAAAGGAAAACCTCTTGAATAGTGGTACGAGCTTTCCACAAACTTGTATTTTCTATTGAAATTTTAGATGTTTTATTTTATCGACCTTTCAAAAATAACGTTTATTGCTATTTTTACTTCTCAATTTTACCTTTTTGACAAAAGCACCAAAACCAGATAATAAGCTTTTTTTAAACAAGGACATTTATTGTAAAAGTATCTATATTGATTTTATGTAAATGGTAATACCTGCTAAAACTACAAAAGGTACATGAATTCAAGAAATAATTGTAAGGTTAAAGAAGAACTGGAGGGTCTTTTCCTGTCTTTCTGTGTAGTGAGTTTTGGGTGGCATTGAACTAAATTGATATAACAAATTATTCATTTTTAGCCATACATACTAAATTACACGGTCTTAGTTTTGTTCAAGTTTAAAATATCATCATATAATAATACCAAGGAAATATTCAGGCGAAATACAGAACATTCCTACTTTTTTATCTGACGTAGTTAGCTAGGTTGCTTATGTAACTGCAAGGTTTACTGAATAAGCTAAACACGAATGAATTCAAATTTTCGACGGTTTACTCGTAGACAGACAAAAGGTAGTTCTAATTTTGAACATTGTGCATTAGGTAAAGAAGGGCATAAAGAAATTGCAATCCCGGTTCTAGAAGGTAAGAAAATGAGTTCCAACGAAAATGGCCATGATTCCGGCCAAGATAGGAATGCAGGCTCTGCGGTAAATGGGCAGTTGTTGTTAGGTATACCTTCAAGTAACGATATGGGTGCAGATAATGCAAATCAAAGTCGTGCTGGTTCTGAATTTGGGTCAGCTAACGGGCATGTCAGTGACGCAGAGTATACTATAGCTAGATTCAGGGATCAGCTAAGGGAAGCGACTGAAGAAGCTTTTGTATCATATCGTCGCATGGTTCAAGAATATTCCCAACCAAGAAATGAAACATTGCCTGAGAATAGACGTGGTGCAATTAATCATGTATCTGGGGAAGGTTCCCAGCAGCTAGGTACAGAACACAGTCATTTACCAGAAAATATTAGCTTGTACAGGATTCCTCAGAGGAAAAGAAACTGTGGTGTATTTTTTCAATCTGATGAGACTAACAATGATGAAGGTGAATGGAGACAGTCATCAGCATCAATGCAAACGCCAAATATTAGGCCAAACAACTTAGGTCCATGCTTTCCAAATCAAAACCCAGCTTTAGTTCATGTTCAGGGAAGTAATGAAGGTAGTATTCTTATTGATGGTGTGCATGTACCTATTGGGGTTATTAGAAATGCACTTAAAACAACATTCCCATCTTCTAAAATGCCGGTTGGTTCAGTACCACCAGTCTTGCCTGGCGTTCACTTAATGGAAAACCATGTAGTAACAAATATTCCAGTTATTCCATGCAGTGCCGAAGAAAACAGACGCATCAATGCTGTAGTAGAACGCCAATTGTTAGCACAGCCTGAATGCCTTCTTCCGGAGCCCTCGCACATGCACTCTCTGCAAGCCCAGCCACAGTTGCGAAATCAAGCAAATCAAATGCCGATTTCCGCGTTTTCTGCTCCGGAATTAGGTCGATCCAACATCTCAAACGGCGTTTATGCACAGCAATATCAGCAACCTGCTCCATCTAGTTTTCCTTCTTTTTCAGGTATAGTAAATCACCCCCCTCCGCCAATGCCTAGTACCTCAAAATTTGGTTTTCTTAATAACAGGCAAACTTTGGCATCTGAGATAGAAGATGACGAAATGGGCCAACAGAGTTATGATGATAGAGTTAGGGAATCATACTCGATTAGACCCGCACGGGGTTCATATCAAAGTGCTCGTCCTTACTTAAGGAATATTGATCCTCCCAAATTTTATGGGAAAAAGGACCAAACTCATCCACACGAATTTCTTGATGAATTACATAAGTACCAAAATTTAACACAGTTGCCCGATCATGAGATGCTTCACAGGGTGATACCATTCGTTTTAAAGAGTGAGGCTGATAATTGGTACAAAATGGAAACACGAGTATCGCCTTTCTCAAATATGGAAGAATTCAAAAACCGTTTCAGAAACCATTTTCTTTCACAGAATTATCTTGAAGAGTTACGCCTAGAATTAGAGCAGCGCTGGCAGCTTCCGAACGAAACAATGCTTCAGTTCATTGCCAAAATCATGGAATATTTCCGTCGCTTAAATGTACCCTGGGAAGATTCCGAGATAATTCGCCGTGTTGTAACACGTTTGCACCCTACTTACATTCCATACTTTCCAACAACATTAATGTATGAAAACTTGGTTCAACTTAAAACTGCAGCCGAACAAGTTGACGCACAAATTGCACGGGTGAAGCTGTATAGGGATCCGTCACAAATTCAGTCACAAGCAATCCGAAATAAACTTCCTGAAACTGATAGATCATTTAGCCGCATTTCAAACAGTTCTGCATACCCAAACTTTAATAACTCACCTTCACAGAGGTATGAAAATCGATCCTTGCATTATCAGTACCCTTCTTCTCCGAAATATGCTCCAAATTTCCCTGTTGCTGTCGATGCCCCTATTTCTCCGAGGGTAGCTGCTAGCGAAGGCAGACGGGTGTCATGGAAGGAAAATGACACCTTCTCATCGTATAGTGACAGGGAAAAGGCAAAAATCGACAGAGGATATGATGTCCCTAAGACATCAAAACCTCCAAGGGAAGAGAGTACCAACGATCAAAGGGGAAGTCGAGCTTTTACTCCAGATAGGCGCATAGATTCAAGCCCAGGAAGAACCCCTGGATCATTTAATCAAAGAAGAGATCAAAACAGATCACCTATCGGCACACCATCGAGAATAAAGTGTTTTAATTGCCAGGGAAATCATTACGCTCGTAACTGCCCGCAAACAATTCCGTCCCCAAAAAACGCATAGATGCCGTACCTCCTATAGACCTGGAGCGTGCGGCAGAAATACTAAAAAGTCACAACAATAATGAACATGAATGCTACCAGATTCACCTAGAAGAGGATGCCAAACCTGTTTCTGAGATAACAATCTTTGGTAAAAATTTCCCAATTTTTTTGGACACTGGTTCACGCATTTCTTTTGTGGGAGATACCATAATAAGTGAAATAACACGAGCAAACTTAAAAACTTTTAAATCTCCCTATAAAATTAAGGCCCTGTTTTCGTCAAAAGAAGTAGCAGATTCGATCGATCTAGAAGTCGAGTTCCAGGGGCAAAAATTTTGGCATGCATTTCTGCTCCTTCCGCATTTTCTGGATTACGTACTAGCAGGCAGATCATTTATGGTTCAACAGAAGATGAAATTATATTTTGATATAGGCGCCTTCTCGATTCAAAACAGGTTTGAAACGATTCCATTTATAGAGTTTCGCCAGCCTTTTACAAAGTCTTTTACGTCACAAGAAGGTTTAATATTTCGTGTAGATCATGAAAAGATGGCCCAAAAATGTCGTATGCTCGAGAATGAAATCCTTCAAGATGAGCCATCGGTTGAGGTTCTGCATTCCTGGGAAAAACAGTTTGAAAAAGAGCCTACGGATGAAGTTCAAGAAGAATATGAAAGTCTTTTCCCTGAATTCGGTAACAATAAGTATGTTCAAATTCCAAACACTCTTAGTACTGAAAAACGCGAAAAGTTGCGTAACATCTTGATGCCAATAATGAGCGTGTTTAGCGAGAAACCTGGAAAATGCAACATGTACATGGTAAGAATACAGCTTAAGCCTGGTGCTATTGCAAAGAAAGAAAAGTTTTTTCCGATGAGTCCAGGTAAAAGGCAGGCATTTAATGAAATTATGGATGAATTATTAGAAGATGGTGTCATACAGCCATGCAGTAGCGAGTGGGCTTCACGTTCATTCCTCATTGATAAGCCTGATGGCGGGAAAAGATTATTATGCGATCTTCGGTATGTCAATTCTCAAATTGTGCCGGACGTTTATCCAATTCCTTCCATTCAAAACATACTTACACAACTAGGGTCCGCAAAATTTTTTTCCAAAGCCGACATTCCAAAAGGTTTTTTAATCTTGAAATCCATGAGGATGATAGACACATTGTTGCGTTCTACAGTAGCAGAGGTCTTTACTGTTACAAGCGCCTTCCGCCAGGAATTTCTATTGGCCCGTCAAGCTTCCAAAGATGCATGGATGTAGTGCTAGGTTCAACACGTTTTTTCCAATGCATTCTTTGATGATATCCTCACGTACACAGAAAATGATTTTGATAAACATTGTGAACACATTGGTGAAATATTTACAAGATTGTATAAAGCAGGGTTTAAGCTGCATCCAGAGAAGGTTCAACTTGTCTGTACAAAACTGAAATACCTAGGGTTTATCATACAACCAGGTCTAGTACAACCTGATCCGGATAGAATTGAAGCGTTGAAATTGTTTCCGGTTCCAAAAAACAAGCTACAAGTCCAACGTTATCTTGGAATGCATGCCTTCTATCGATTTTTTATTCCCATGTTTTCTGAAGTTGCAAAACCTCTGTATAAACTCACTGGCGAGAATTTTGAGTTTAATTGGACGCCAGAATGTCAAGAGAGTTTTGATTGCCTAAAACGTAAGCTGTGTGAGTTCACATATTTGTATCTCCCGGATTTAAGTAAAGAATTTCTCATATCATGTGACGCATCGTCAGAATGCATAGCCGCAGTATTAAATCAAGAATACGATGGTAAAAGACATCCAGTTTGGTTTTCTTCTCGCGTGTTAAACTCGGCTGAGCGTAACTATAGTACAAGTGAGAAAGAACTTCTGGCAATTATATTTGGCATACTAAAGTATCGCCAGTTCATAGAACTCAGTCATTTTACTGTGGAAAGTGATCATAGGGCAATACTCTTCTTGCGTTCCTTAAAAGACACTACCAAGTCAAGATTAGCTCGCTGGTTTACAAAGCTACAATCCTACGATATAAACTTTATTTACCGACCGGGAACCTCAAAGTATATGGCTGCTAGCGACTGTCTTTCAAGAGCAACTGAAAGTTTAATCGTAGATGCTAGTTTAGAACTAAACAGAGAAAAAGTAATCTCTGAACAAGGCCAAGATCCTCTCCTAAGGAAGATAATAGAATTCCTCAAAGGGAAATATTCACAATCCAATACAGACTTTCCTTTCATAAAATCTATGTCTCAAAAAGCATTTTTATATGATGACGGATTACTTATTCGCTTTACGGGTTCAAGGGATAAAATGTGGGAGAACGAAGAAAATTCTTATAAGATCTGGATACCCAAATCGCTAACGCAAAAAGTCATATCCATTTATCACGATTCGATCTACGCTTGCCATTTAGGTAGGAAGAAAACGCACCAAAGGTTAGAACAGCGGGTGTATTGGACCAACATGTCAAGGGACGTAAACGAGTATGTCTCAAAGTGTTTGAGATGTGCCGTCAGTAAGTCTGCAAAACTACTTCCTGTCCCTTGCAAGTCAATGGAACCGCGTGAAAAATGGCAGACCTTGGCGTTAGACTTCATAGGACCATACTTTAAATCTAGTAAGCAAAATCGTAGTGTCCTAGTTATCATTGAGTTAAAGACAAAATGGATCGAACTTTATTGCGTCCGTGAAGCCACAGCTCAAAAAGTCATTCAGTGCCTTCAACAAACTTTTCTCACGTTTGGTTGGCCTCTCACCATAATAAGTGACAATGCATCCGTCTTCAAGAGCAACATCTACGTACAATTTTGCAAGGGAAATGGAATCCAGCCCTATTACGTTCCCTGTTATTCACCTCAAAGTAATATAACTGAAAGGTACAATCAGATAGTCAAAAACTGCATTCGATCAATGATGCGAAAACAGAAGGAATGGGACAAGTATATTCCCGAAATACGATTCGCTATTAACTCCTCTGTCTCAAAAGTTTTAAATTATAGTCCCGCTTACTTAAATTTTGGTAGAGAACTACGGTCTCCTTATGATAATCTGTTAGGAACTCGCCTTCCAGGTATTGATGAAGATGAGGACATAGCATATCGATTGCAATTGGTTATGGAAATAGCTTCCGACAAAAATGCAGAAAGTCGGCAGAACTCCCTGAGTTTTAAAAATAAACGGTCCAAAGAACGGACATTTGAAAAAGGTGACAAAGTTCTGTACAAGACTCATATATTATCCAGTAGTGATAAAGGTATAACAGCTTCTTTACAACCAAAATTTGACGGGCCGTGGCTTGTCGAAGAGAAACATTCTGACCATTTGTTCACAATTCGTAATATGGAGACCGATCAATTAGCGAGACGAATACACATAAATGATTTAATTACTTTTAAGGAATAATCAAAAGCTCCATCGTAAACTACATTATTGTCTTTTTATTATTCCAGGTAAACATGAAAACACCCGCAAATAACTCAAGTGGTAAGCCACGTAGTAAGCCCGAAAGGAAATTGGGAAAAACTCTCAAACATATTGGTGAGATTAAATCTCAGGCAGGAATTCCCCCGACCAAGGTTCCACGCAAACTTCACCCCACGGCTAAATTAGAAAAGGACGCATATGATGAGATGGTGAAAGCCCATAGGAGGTGTTTGTTTCCGAATAGAAAAGATTTCGAACTCGACGTTACCGATAATTTAAACATTCATATTGATCTTTCTCAATACAAAAACATGAAAATTACTGTAAATCGTGACTCAATTGGTGGAAAAATGGAGAAAAAAGTTGTTAAATTGGTTGAATTTGGAGAGGGAAAAGAAAAATTAGAGAGGCAACACTTTTTAAGAGCTAAAATGGCGAGAGTGCTTACTTTTAATAGACTTCCAGAGCAAAGAAAAGATGAAATGAATAAAGTGATTGAAGATATAAGGGACGAAAAGAAGCTAGAAGTAGGAGAAAAGGAAATTATTAAGAGGGACTCTACTCAAGGCACTTCAAAAGCTCTGCGTGAAGAGTTGAAAAAGAAAGCAAGTGACAGTATGGCTAGATGGTTAGCAGAAAAGCAAGAACGTTCTGTAAAGTGGAAAAAAGAGGCTGAGAAGCAAGACAGAGTTTATAGGGAACTTTTTAAAATTAAACCTATTGATTTGTCAAGGAAAGTAGTAGGAAAGTTGTCAGGAATAATATTAGAGAAATTTGGAGATTTAAAGGAAATTGGTCTTACGTATGGAAACAAAAAATTAGAGAGGCGGATCGAAATTCAAGAGAAAAAAGGAAAAGTTAAAATGGTCGAATTAAACGATTTAGATAGTGACATAGAAATTATTGAAGAGATTCAGAAAAAAGAGAGTCAAATTGAGTTAAAAAACACTAGCCGAATAAGAGAAGAAAACATAAGTGCTGAAATTCATGCGGAGAGTGGAAAGAAAAACTATAAATTAATTACAAAGGAGGATATTTTTGAGGTTGTGAAATTGTACAGGGATGATGAAGGTCTACTTGATGAGTTAAAGTACATGATGGAAGAAACAGATTTTTCTCAGTTTCTTGAATTAGCTAAGATTTGCTTAGAGGGAATTGAGGGCTTGAAACTTGTTGTAAACGTTTGATTCTTTTATGCAAAAATAAATTACATTGAATAACAAATACAAAATGCTATGTTATATTCGTTTTCAGATGTCGCATAAACTTAATAATTTTGCGCAAGCACGGAAACGATGGGGGACTCATTTGTCGCGTCCTCATGACAATATCCAAGGATACATGGAGTATAGAAGGAAAATTAATTATTCATGTCCGATAACCTCGCATCCGTATGAAGATATTGTAAAAGACTGGTCCTTAACTGAAGAAATGCTAGCATCAAAGTCCTTTCCATCTGAAACTTTGTATACATACGTAGACACACCAGATAAGCTTGATCATGCGTGCGATCAAATAGTACTCCATAAAGAAATCACTGTAGATTGTGAAATGTTCTCGGACACCTACTTTCCTCTAATTTCGCTGATACAAATATCGATTGCAACAATGACATTCGTCATTGATTGTTTGCCACTTTTTAATTTGGTAAAGCTTAAGGTGGGAAGTATTCTTGAGGATCCTAGCATACTTAAAATCATGCATAGTACAAATGATTTACTCCCGTTTCAACGAAATTTTGGAATATTCACAGTAGGTTTTATCGATACACAAGAGGCATATTATGTTATGCGTAGGATCAAACAAATTTCCCTATTGAATATGGCAAAAGAGTTACTTGGAATAAACTTGGATAAATCTGGTCAATTAGCTGATTTTTTAAAGCGTCCGCTTCACAAAGAATTAGTAGAATACGCTGCAAAAGATACATCGCTCTTATTCGCATGCTGGTTAAAAATTAAGATGGATACTGCCTTCATCCTTCATGAAACATTTCCGATGAGTAAGAAGGCTTGCCTTCAATTGGTTAAACCCGAACGTACGCATGAGTCAATCTGGCAAAGTTATATCGATAAGCCGCAATTTGATCATCTGAAGACTGTCTTCAATATAATTGGCCAAAAGAGATTGTTCCTCGAAATTCTTGAGTGGAGGGACAAAATAGCAAAAGATTTCGATTTTCATGTGAACTTAATCATAAAACAGGATGACATTGGGTTCGTTTGTAGATCTATGCCTAAAACTGTCGATGCATTGCAAAAGTTGATTTGCGTCAGCAAATTCCTCAGTTTCGAGCAGACAAATGATCTAGTTTCGATTGTAGAGCGACATCGGAATACGATGTTCAATGATAGGACTGATTTGGGTAAAGTACGTTTAGGTGCATCAGGACAAATATTATCAAGAGCTGAAATTGATGAGTTAGAAATTTCGAGTGATGACGAGGATGTGTTAGATATACTAACTTCAAGTGACGAGTCCGAGCATTGTATGCCGCTACATGCTACTGTCTCCTTACCTAAGGAAGATGGTCATGCTTCAAGCGTTGATAATGCTTCTATAATGTCCAATAAAATCACCATAAATCAACCTAGCAAAAGGGCTCGTCAACATAAACGCTGGGTTTTAAACAGGAAAAATCGAAAATTAGGAGTAAATGGCAAACTAACCAAAAATCACAGTATTCTTCGTCGAGTTAAGGCCGTCTTTCATTTTGCTTGCAAACTAAATGTTAAAAAATCCGATTTGTTAAAGTATATTGATAAGCTTCCTGAGAAAAATAAATAAAATTGTTGTCTTAAACTTTATTAACCGCGTTTGAAGGGACTCAAACCTAATTTTTTTGAGGGGGAGCATTGTAGTGGTACACTAGCTACGCATTTGCATAATTTTCCTTTTTTTCTCTTCTCGCTTCTCAGTAAATAAAAATGAAATGTTTTATGCAAATTCGTTAAAAATGAGTAAAAATGAGAAAGAGAAGAGACAAGCTCAAAAGTAAAGATGGGTATGCTGCCATGATAAATTCTAACTATGGAGTTTGTATTTAAGCAAAAAATGACAGGAAAAAAGTAAGTACATAGGGCAGGTATCCTTAATTAGTGCGACAAGAAAATTCATTCCTTCAAGGAAGGAGAGAGAAGGAAGAATAAAATTTTTATGCATTCTCCAGGAGTATAGGTCATTTGTAGTTTGATCTTTCGTCTGAAAACATCAAATCCTGAGTTCTTCTTGGCGTATCTTGGCGTTTTAGTTAATTTTATCCTCCTCCTTGGAAATAATAGGTAAAATATAAAACTTAATAGTTTTTCGAGTTAGTGGTTAGTTTAAGTGCAAATTTGCTAAACTGTGCCTCAAAATTGCAGATTTCAGCATCGCTATCCTCTTCTTCCGCAAAAAAACCCGAAGTTTAGAACATCGTTCTTCTTCCACTTTTACTCTGGTAAATTATCATATTTTTTTAATACGAAATCAATCATAATAGGGCTAGGGCTAAATTCAGTTTAAAGAAAAATTAAGTCTAAAATATTTTTACTATGTGTAGGTCACAAACTCGTCCATATTCGTTCGGTGGTTTCCTCCTCTTTCTGCTAAAAACCCGAAGTTTAGAACACCCTTTCCCTTCCACTACTTATTGGTAAAATATTATATTTTTTAATAAGAAATCAATCTTATTAGGGCTAGGGTTGAATTCAGTTTAAAGAAAAATTAAGTCTAAAATAATTTTACTGTGTGTAGGTCACCAACTCGTATAAATTCGTTCTGTGGGTTCCTCCTCTTCTGCTAAAAAAAACTGAAGTTTAGAACACCTTTTCCCTTCCACTACTAATTGGTAAAATATTATAATTTTAATACAAAATCAATCTTATTAGGGCTAGGATTAAATTCAGTTTAGAGAAAACTAAGTCTAAAATATTTTAATGTGTGTAGGTCACTAACTCGTCCAAATTCTGTTCAGTG
>JAANSQ010003288.1:0-10349 GCA_036850885.1 Lepidocyrtinus dapeste
ATGAAAAATGAAGGAAATGGAGCTAACATGACAGAATGGAAATGGGAATATAGTGGCTCACAATCATCATTTTATGAAGTAACAGGAAGTTGAGGAAACTCTACGATTCAACTAGACAGCTTTGCATTGTGTAATAGATACGCTTATGCACTGTACCTAAAACCTCATTTTTTAACATCATCCTATCCAAATTCAAGGGTAGACGTTTTTTTATAAAGTGAATCGGTACAAGTTGCTAAAATATGGTTTGGAGCGGGAACAAAGCGTGCAGTTTTAGAAGCCTGCGACCCCAAGATTTATGACTAAGTTTAAAAGCATGAATAGGCATGTACAACTGTATTTTTAAGAGTTTCTCCAAAACGTAATCTAAACTCGACTCCATTAAAAGACGTGTACTTTAAGCTTACTTGCTATCTCCATGTTTCCATAAAACATCGCTCAATACGTAATCCTTATCTTTAGTTGATCCGCTTTATTCGTGCTTTTCATCTATTATTGAAATGCATAAGTATTTGCCCATGTGATCAAAGGCAATTTAAGAAATGTTATAGAGGAAATCATTTACGTAGAGCGTTATATAGACCCAACACGATACCATAGCTTTCCCCAGTTTTACATACACAAGTAATACACCCAGTAGCACAGTACAAAGATAAAGAAAGCAATAGGGAAAATAATGCGACAGGCTTCGTCAATTTGTTTAGCAACTAGTTGAAAGTTTCTCCCAGAATGCTCAGTGTTAATGATCTCATTGTACATACCATCGCCCGGATGAGTATGATGAGGCTGATTTAGGCGTAGGTTGGTCTCAGAAACTGTCATATACTGATGGTTTGGATTTTCAATGAAACGGGCTTCCAAGTGGTTTCCTGTTGAGCCTCCAATCTTTTCTTTAATCTAAGAGAGAGAAAAATTGCGTGCAAACAAATTTGTTACATCTTATTTCCTTCTTGGATCTCTTCTGGCGGAGCAGAATAATCTAAGTGCTAATAAACTTTAGTGTAAACGGATGAAGCTCTGAAGGAAGTTTTCATCAGAATATAGCTTGGCTATTTATTTCGTTTTTTCTAACTTTGGCAAGCATTAGTTACAAGGCTCGTTTATTACTTTAAAACTACCAGTTAGTTAATCAAAAAGGGGGAAAGGAATGGAAATCGTTAAATGAGGAAAGGAGAAAACTGCAGAAATATTTTATTGATAAGGAATTGCCTGAAACATCCAGTTAGACAATGACTATAATGTTCAAATTAATCTTGAGATATCCGATGTTACAAAATGTGGACAATTTGGCTGTCTCCAGGTAAAGGGTGCTTAGAATTGTCTCACTTGCATAAAAAACTGTC
The DNA here is from genome assembly GCA_036850885.1 of Lepidocyrtinus dapeste. NCBI lineage: Eukaryota > Metazoa > Arthropoda > Collembola > Entomobryomorpha > Entomobryidae > Lepidocyrtinus > Lepidocyrtinus dapeste. The sequence goes on from JAANSQ010003288.1 coordinate 1,344, forward strand.
AACATCAATTCTCAAAAAAATAACTCAAATCTATTGCATCAACTCTATGTAAACTTTGATAGTGGACGTTTCGAATGTTTCTTAGTAGATTGACATCAACCGACTCTAACCTCTCTTTTACTTAAAATTAATTAACAAATCTTTCAGATGAATTCTAATCAGAGAGTCTAAAACTAGAATTTTGAAAGAAAGGAAAGCATTTCACGTTGAAGCTTATTAGTTTCTGTACAAATGTGGTTGACAGGTGAAATATTATTCATTCTCTTTGTTTGTCAAATTGTCTTGTCTCAAAATAAATCCTTGCCAATTTATTTTCAGTTTATTCACTTGTCAACATGGTAATATTTCGTAAAGAATTTTCGACGAAGATACCAGGAGTTTTCTCTTGAAACTGTAATATATTTTTTACCTGAACAAGAGAGTTGCTACTTGGAGAACCACTTCCGGATTTAGAGTTATCATCACCACTTCCACCCACGTTTCCCTCAGAATGTGGCGTGCGTCTGGTGATTGGTTCGCTACTGGGTTGTCTAGAAATTGAGACTGCACCACCAATAACTCCACCAGCTCTCTTTTGTTGAGCCTTTGCCTTTCTGCAGATACGTTGCCCCTCAAGCCTCCATAAATAATTCACAACCGTAAACTCCATCAGGGCGAGAAATACAAATGCTGTTTATAAACACAAATGAAAAAAGTGTATTATTCTAGTGCAACGTTTAGGACAATGCAGGGTGTTGCAGTCTACTTTTTATGCTAGTGTACCAACATGTATTTTCACTTAGCGGTAAAACAAGTAAATTTTCTTCAATAAATGTATTTTTTTAAAGTTTCCAAAATGGCAAGCTTCAACGCGTTCATTGTTATGAAACGCAAACTTAGTTCTGGCCAAATGGTATATTATGCAAGGAAATTGGAACAAAGTCTCTTTCGGATTATCCACCACCTTTTGAATTTAAATTAAGGGAGTAGAAGAAACAAGAAACCTTAAAATTCTGAAAGTAACTACCTGCAAAACCTGTTTTGGGAAAACGCTTCATTTCAAAACGTAATTTGCATGGCTCGTTTATTAGAGTTAGAGTTCTATTTCACAAGGCAGCCTCCTAACAAACAATTATTATTTGGGGTTCCCCACTGGGTCATTGCAGTTCCAAAAGAATCTTAAGAATATTCCTTGCTCTTTCTAATAAAATTTTACAGCTACCCCGTAGCACTTTTTTCTTTGCTTAGTCAAGAATTTTTTTAGTAAAGTAATCCACCCAGCTCATTTCTTACCTTGGAAGAACCTATTTTTCACATGAGCAGGATGAAATGAGACAGGAAAATAATTCAACAACTTTTTCCTTGAAGGGATGAAAGAAAGTTTTAGACCAGTACAACGTATCATAAATAGCCATAAGCTAGAGTAGGTAGGTCATTCAATTAGAATTTATGAGCCATGACAAATTTTTGACGTCCTTTTGCCCTTTTTGTCACTCATTTTGACACTCGCCCTCAAAACTTAATACCTAAAGATTTTTTTTCCTGAATAGTTCTTTGTTGTAGAAGTACATGCCTTTAAGGAATTTCAAATTAAATTCCTCAAGACTTTTAGCACGAGACCATCATTACGTTGAGCTTATAGGTAGACCTGAGTAATTAAACTATAAGATTTGCTTACCCGTGCATGCTCCCATCCAGACGTCAATGGCTTTTACGTAACTTGACTCGACATTCTCTTGTATATCTGGAACAAACAATCAGTATCTTGAGACTTTCAGTTTAAATAAAAAAGCAATCTGTTAAAAGGTGTCTGCATGAGAGATATTTTTCTTTATCTTGATCTTGGTGTACACAATACCTAGACGTTGTACACATAAAGAAAGACTCACACAAATATTTTTCTTTCTCATACTTATTACAATATATCACACCTTATCTTATCACTCAATCAGGAAATTTATGCTTCAAAAAGGGAAAAAAGGGTTGGAAAGGTCAAGCAAACATGATTCATGATGTACCGGATATTAATCTAGCATCACATACTTCATTACATTCTTCACTCCAATATGACAAGATGTAAAAGGGAAAAGACGTAAGCTCTTGTGCCATTATATATTATATTACCCGCTAAAACTAATCAAATTAACTAAGAGAGTAGGCATATCATATCTCTCAATTCTAAAATACGGAATTTATGACTTTACATAGTAATTCGTTGAAGGATACTTTTTTATCCGAAGTATAAAATGTTGTAGGGTAGCGCACTGGCCCTAAGAGTGTTACATGGTTGACGCAAAGCGATAAACCATTATATATTATATTACCCGCTAAAACTAATCAAATTAACCAAGAGAGTAGGCATATCATAGCTCTCAATTCTAAAATACGGAATTTATGACTTTACATAGTGATTCTTTGAAGGATACTTTTATCCGAAGTATAAAATAATGTAGGGTAGCGCGCTGGCCCTAAGAGTGTTACATGGTTGACGCAAAGCGATAAAATTATATTTCATCAGTTCATCGCCAAGCCCGTAAATTCACATTGACAGGCATAAAGCAAAACAGGACTACTGAAAAAACTAGTACATAAAGCATCTGCTTACAATAAACGAAAAACTCATTTCATTCATCCAGTAAAACAATTTTCCCATTAACTTTCTCCGTCGAAGCTTTCTCTAGATGACATGGTACTTGGCGTGTTTTGATATGATAGAAAGGACTTGAGTAGGTGGGTGAACCCTTTTGCATTCTTTTTCGTTAAACTATAAAATACTTCATGCAAACCATGAGTTTGCAATGAGTTTTACGACATGAGCCTTATTACATGAAAGATTGTAAAGCAATGTAGATAATGCCTATAGTTTGTATTGAAGGAATAATCAAAAGGGTGCGGGTGGAATTTGATATTGTATTCAAACCCATTCTAAACCATCTTCTATGACTGGTGTAATGGCTAAAGTCAAAAAATTTATGAGGTAGGCAAATACTCACATACAGATAGAGAGTAGTTAGTGAGCAGATCACTTGTTCAAACTCACTCCACTTATGATGATGATAATAGAAAAAGATATTATGGAAACGGAAATGGGCCTTCATGAAACCTCTAGAGTGAAGAGATGAAAGGAACCAGAAAGAAAAAAAAAGTTGAGTGCGGATCTTTCAAAATAATAGTACCTTTTCTGAACGAGTGAACACAAAGTTTTCTAAGCGTATCTACTTCTTATCTATATTAAAAGCAGTGCTACTGTACTATGATAATAATGAAAGTAATCTAAAGCCGTAAGTAAATGAAATAAAAAAGATTCACTATACATCTTCCCCCGAATGCGGAGTTGCGGCTGTCAAGAGATGGTTGGAAAGCAAACAATAAAAAACCAAAGATGGGGACGAACACCATAGGGAAATGCCCTACTTTTTGCACCTCAGCTAGGTGAGGACTGAAAACCACGAAAGCCAATACGGAACTGTTGTTCAGCTTCTCATGGTTACCTACTTTTCCTTATATGCAGTTAAAGTTTTATGTGCACGAAGCCCAGAGCAAAAGTAAGGAAAAAGTCTACTAAACTCTTGACACTGAAATGATCAGTGGAGGATTAGCGTCATTCGTGACAATGCATGACTGCAACCCTCTCCATCCTTTCACCACCCTTGGAATACAGCGTAGCCTTGAATATTGTCTGAGTGAGGAAATACAATGAGCAATGAATAATAGAAATGCCATTGTGTTTATGGCCAATTCTTTCCATTCAGGAAAAAAATTCGTTGGATATAATTAGACAAGACTGTAATAAAATATACGGGCTTGATGCATTTGTCTCTGTAGAATTGCTACAGGGAATGTTTTTCTTCGAGGAAGGAACGTATTTAATAAAACTTTGAGCCTTCAGTCATTATGCGATTTTCGAGGTTTACTTGATAGCTGACTTTCACCAAGGAAAACTTTTCACCATGTTAAACTTTCTCTTTGAATCCATCAATCTAATTTAGTATGCTTTACCTTGCTAAAGGTAACATTACAACATATATGTAACTGTTTGTAAACATATGTATTACTGAATTAGCTTCACATTGTTCCCAAAAAGAATAGGGTATAGTTCCTTTTCAACTCAAAGTCCATAAGACCACATGGGGATTAAGCCTGTACGCTTTCACACTATTTAATAGGTTTTCGAATAAACCATTACTTACTCATTCAGCTTTACAAACTCACATCTGAGAAAACTTGGTGGACTGGAATGAATACGAAAATGTAATTTTACTTCCAGTTCAACCTTTAATATTTGTGTATTCAAACTACTTTCCATTTTATTTTCCCAGTTGCATCACATCGAACAAACAAAGAATGTTTATTGTGCAGAGAGCAGAGGTCTAGTAATCTAGAAAAGATTAAAGTAGTCTATGGCTACCACACTTTCACCGTATTCAGTTTCAACATTTATATGCCACCTAGGTTTGATTTCAATGAAAGAATATTGGGATTACAAACGAGGTTTCTGCTTGGCTAAATAATAGATTTTTGGATATTGCTTAAGAGCAAAGTTTGTTATTTTTTCGTGTGAAAGTCGTAATGGAGTTGAGAAAGAAAAAACCTCCTCCCATCTTTGAGTTTATGTCCCAATGTGTGTTTTTAATCGGTGGGTGGGTGGTTTGACTATCTTGAAAGACAGAAGACATTCCCTTCGGGCAAAACTTAATTTAATGTGACAGACTACATTAATCGTGTCAGAAAGCATTTCATGCTACTGTGCTAGCTATACGCTATACGTAATAGGATTTAATTTTTGCGTTTATACACCATTCGTGACCTGGATCAGTAGCCCTTTAAAATGAAAAAAAACTCTTATAAGGTCGAATGCCAAATGAAATGAGAAGCACTTGAGGTATAGTTAGGTACTTCAACGACCAAAGAAGAATGATCGTTAGATCCTATTCTTGGGTATCTTAGCTATAATTCCTGGCCTATATTTGCTAGGTTTAATGCATTGATGAATTTAGCGAATTAAACAAAGTGCCTCTTTCTACTTAAATGTATTAAAACCTTCTTTGAGAGGAACTACACTTAAAGAAACTGATCGTTCTCCCATGCAAGATTTGATCACATTAGAATTAATCTTTTGCTTTTCAAGTTAAGACTTTAACTAAAATAAGCTTTCAATATATTTTCAATGCTTACTGGTTGCTTTAGATGAGACTGTGAGTAGTGTTGTAATACCCAATGTTACTCGTCCAGGAACAAGCATTTACATCCATCCAAAATGCTACCCAAGATATTACCACCTGTACAAAGTGGAATGAGCGAAATATTAAAAGGCACTTTTGATGATTGCAGGCTACAGCGATGCAATGATAATACTACAAGTGAGTTTAATTGTTCTTTTCATCTAATATTTCGTAAAATATTTACCATTAAAACAGTCGGTAAAAAACTTTGAACCAGATGAAAACCGAGAAGTCGAACTAGATGAAATTCCGCTACGAGACAGCTATAATTTCCTGGAGGAATAAAACAAAGAAAAAATTTTATGATTTTATAACGTACTTATTTTGACAAAATATGATGTTAAAAGTCTGGAAATTACACCACTTTTGTATACCGAAAGAATCCCGTTTAGTTTTTACCNATAAAACAAAGAAAAAATTTTATGATTTTATAACGTACTTATTTTGACAAAATATGATGTTAAAAGTCTGGAAATTACACCACTTTTGTATACCGAAAGAATCCCGTTTAGTTTTTACCTTACCTTGTGTAAAGCTCTCGTGACACTTTGACGGTACTATTTTAACCATTTCAAATTGTGTCATCCCGAAACTGGCAGTTGTGATCGGATCATCTTCCTTCCATTGCAAAATGAGTTCCTCCACTGTTTTAGGAAACTAAGTGACAAAGACCATTGTACAATATTTTGTTAAAGCTGACAGTGTTGTGAGATCATAAATTTTACTTTATTCACAACATCATGATACCCTCAAGGCTTCTAGGATGGCACGTTGTCAGGGCTTACATGTTATAATTTTAAAAACATTTTGTACATCTCAAGTTTCCCCAGATAATCGAATCGAGTACATTTGTAAAAAAATACCCAGTTTTAGAGTTTATCTATCATTTTTCACATACTAATGGTATAGGTAACTCCTTCTAATAGTCCATATAAAAATTGTTTCTAGCACGTAGGTGCTGGAACGAGAGTTTTCCATGAGTTTGTGACCATGGTAGAATAAATACGTGTATGGGTTACTCACAGCAGTGGTTCGTGTTCTAAAAATTTTGTGGCTTGAATTCACTACATTAAAACCCACCATGTTTGATGGTTGACAGGAACGTTTTCCTTGACTTGGAAAGTTACAGCATAATTTTTTTTTGATGCTGGAACACTTATGCTTTTTTAAAAAGTTGGCTGTCAGTCAGGTCAGGATATTCATAGCCAACTAAGCACATCCATGCTTATGATGGTGACTGAGACGGTTCATTTGTGAAATTTAGTTTTGCTACTTTCCAACCCCGAACTACTGGACATCTCAAACATTAACTTTAAATTAATACGGGGTCTTGAAACTTCACTCGCATTTACTCTGCGAGCAAAAGTACCTTTGCCTTAGCATATTGTATAATGCATAAGGTTCAAGATGGATTTTGTCTGCAAGGAAAAAATGTCTCATCTCCAGGAACATATTTATTTGAGCAGAGAAAATTCGTAGCATTAACACATAATTCCATTGAAATGCCTGCTTACCTCTTCTGAATACTAATGCTTGTAGACTTAAAGACACCAATATCTGTATAGCGTATCTTGTGAAAGCAGGGCAGGCAAATGTTCTCAAAATGAAGGCTGAAGAATATCCTGTGGCGTAATGTCTAACTAAACTGACATAATAGGTATCATATGCACACCTCCTTTCAACTTGTACTTATGTGAGTACTCGAGTTTTGAGAATTTCATGCTTCAGCGAAAAACCTGGATGTCTAAGGTAATTTTCAAGCCATAACAACAACTCAAAACGATTTTAAAAGATTATGCCTTCGAGTCTGCTCTACAAAGGCAACCATTTCTCAGAACTTTGAACTATTCTGTGTATAAACTTTGACAAGTATCATACCAAAACGCCTACTCCTTCCGCTCCACCTTTTACAGTTATACGAACTAGCAAAAAATTGTGCAGATATGAAGGACTGTCAAAGCGTCTTCCCTTCAACTCTTCCGGTGCTAATAGGAAGCTGAATGAATGCTCACAAAAATCTTGAGTTCAATGTTAACAAGAATTCTGCAACGTTTTCGAGAACGTGAAGTAAAGCGGTAAGCATTTTATTTAGAAATGATTTGTCCCATATCATTAAAAAGATGTCGTTTCTTCAAGCGGCCAAAAAATATCGTTACGGATAACGTCAGTGTAATAATTTTGAGTTTTTGTTGACATGTCCATGTTCCATCCTCGTAGCCCATTAATCCCCAAATTAAGTAAAGCAGTTGGGTAAGCACGTAGCAAACTTGGGACAGTTTTATACGAATTGGAAAGCTTCACTCATTTTGTATACTCCAATAGAGCTTTGATAAGAATATAAATTTTAAAAACGTTCGTTTTAGGGTTATCAAAATATCTATTTAGACATATGCCTAGTAAATCTACTGGGCACATGAAACTTTAATGCTAATCTCCGACAAGCGAGTTTTAATAATTTATTTTGCTCCGTAGAAAAATGAGTGTAGTTACTTTTCTACTTTAATTTTCTTGCTAGCGTCTTGTTTACTTTTATATTCAGAATTTTCCGCAGTACATTCCTCGCTTAACTTGTCATGCTTTGAATTGTCCTCGTTATTGTACGTTTCATCTTTTTTCCTACATATGTAAACATTAGGATCGACTGACTAAACAAAGAAGGCATCACTAGCTCCCAAAGAAGTCAAGTGAGAAGAAGAAGAGTTGAAAGTAAGCTTTTAAATATTCAGGACACATGGAAAACAATTTCGCGATACATTGAAAAGGGGCATTGGGGAATAATAGAAGAAAAACTCGTAGCATTGCCAGCAAAGTCTTCACTAGGGTTGGTCTTTTAAGGAACACATGTAAACTTGTTCCCACAATGCTAGCCTTCGATTGAGCACCAACTTAACTATTTCTTCAATTGCATCATAACATCATATACAGAAGCAAATTTTACGAGAAAGGTCTTTTCTTAAGATTACATTGCAACACATCAAACCATTTCCCAAATCGATACCAAATGTTGGAAATTGCGAAAGAGAGGAAGAAAACACTTTTAAATGGAGGAAAGGGACTTCCGTAAAGATTCGTTTACTGTACTGAAGATCCTACACTTTTGTTTTATTATGACCCGGAACATGAATCAAATGCAATTTTCCGAGACAATTTAAGCTCAGCATTGTATAATGTTATATAGGCATTTTGTAGGGCTACATAGTCCGTGTAATTGCCCTAGGCCATTAACGTACGGGCTTCTTCTAAATTGGACGGGTAGGGAACAGCCCGATGTACAAGAGACGGTATGCAATTAATTTGCTGTAATTAATTGAATTTCTTAAGCTGTCGAAACTAAAAGTACTAATGTGGCAGGTGAAGGTGCAAGCATTTGCTCTGAAGCAGAAAAATCATGAAAATAACAATTACTAGCCAAATGGAAACGATGAATTTATTCGCACTTTGATGTCTTACTCTTATGGTCTTCCATTTCTGATTCGAGAACTTTTGCTATGCTTAGATTTAAAGTGAAGCTTATAAATAGTATTATAGAACAACTTTGAATCTTTGAATCTCACGAACCATGATGAACTCTTTGCTTAGGCTTAATAGAAAAACGTTTCAAGCTTCTTTAACATCCAATTGCATTTTTAGATCGCTACCTGTACGTAAAGTTAAATTTATGCTGACATCTTATTATTTAAATCCCTCCTTGACTGCGTTAAAAAAAACTTTGCCTCTTTCCAAATTTTAAGAGAATAAATTACGCGAGACATCTCATCGAGCGTATTCAGACTTGGTTGTATAGAATATTGAAGTATATTATTTT
>JAANSQ010003289.1:0-10348 GCA_036850885.1 Lepidocyrtinus dapeste
CATAATACTGTATATTGGTAAATGACACTTTAGAAAACCATCCCTGGGTCAGTTAAAATTTTCAAAATCTAAACTTTGTGGCCCTTCAGTAGATGCAGCAAGCGATTGTGAGTAGAATGATGTATTGCTTGACCCTCAACTCTTCAAAAATCAATTCCGATGTTAGCATTATGAACCAAGTTTTTACATTGAAACCCCATAAACGGGGTTTCAAGGCTGAAACTTGGTTTACAAGTTGGCTACATCGGAATACATTTTCGAAGGGTCAGGGGTCAACCATTATATCGTTCTGATCAAAATCGTATGGCGCATCTTTTCCGATGTCACAAACCTCAAATTTCAAAAAATTCAAATGACCTAGGGATGGTTTTCTAAAATGTCATATTATCATATATTGGCAAATGGCACTTCAGAAATCTATCTCTAGGTCAGTTGAATTTTTCGAAATTTGAACTTTGTGACCTGTCATTAGAAGCGCCATGCGTTTGTGAACAGAATGATGTATCGCATGTCTCTCAACTCTTTAAAAATGTATTCCGATCTAACTAACAACTGAATCAAGTTTTTGCCTTGAAACCCCATTTACGTAGCACAAAGGCGAGATGCGCGAAGCTCGCGGGTCCACTTGTTTAAGCTTAATCTTTTAATACTTCGAGCTTAGACTTGGACCGTAAGTTTGAGTGATAACATTAATTTGCGTATAGCAGCAATACTCATTTATTTTAGGAATAAAAACACGTAGATTGCAAACATAGATTTTATTTCTCCTAAATCAATTCTGTGAATGCGAGACCTTAATAATGCAATTTTTGAAATGGGCTAATTCACTCGTCGTATTTTTCTGCATTATTTCAACGAAATCATGTCGACGACGGAGCCTTCTGCTTTCTATGTTGCACAGGTAGTTGGGCGAGAAGTTAAGTGAGGGAGAGTGGTAGCGGTATAGCAAAAGGAAAATGTGCATACATGAGTTTGTAAGCAACAGCAGCATGCACACACGCAAGGAAATAAAGTGAGTTAGTCACAGTATCCCAAAACCCAGAGATTTTGTCATAAAAAACGAACAGTTCCGCCCATACACTAACTTCATATGACACGAATATTTTTTGGTGTAAAGCATACTGAGTAATTGAGTATAAAGCTATTTCTCATTTCAGAACTTTTTTTACCTTTGAAGTTTCTACAGAGTTACTGAGTCTTTGGTTCTGGTAATGATTCTCATAAATTCCCAACTGACACGATTTATCTCGATCATGAAGAGTTTTAACTGAGCTGAATATGGTTTCACCCATCGTTCCATTTGTTCCTCCGTGAGGAAGGGCTGGAGCTGTGCTAGTTAGAATTTTTGAACTCATGGCGTAACATTAAAGGCAAGCACTATGAAAAATGTGTGGTTAAAATTTAGCTAAGCTATGCCACACTCCTGGTCCAGAGGAACAGCATCTGTGATTCGGAGATGTGTGGATGAGTATAACTTTCGGAAGGTGAGTCACTTTTTTCGGCTTAGAGAACAAAGATATTTTCCTCAAGTTAACAGCTACTCCCAATTACTTAGAGCCATTGTACCATACGTCCACCCTGCAAGAAAAAACATGTCGTTAGAGTTTCTAAATACTTTTATGGTGGTCATGATTTGTAATTGGTTTTAAAACTTTTCAGAAAACAATCACTTTAGCACAATGGAAGATCGTTGAGGCTAACAGTATATAACTATTACGATGGATAGAATGAACAAACAAAGAAATAATGTTTATTGTCAAACTAAACATAATGACATTGGATGATTTACATCTATAGATATACATTCTAACGTAAGAAAAAGCCGCTGTGTTATTATTTTCACCAACTTCAAAACCAGATCAGAATAAATATTTTAAAACAATCATAATGATTTCACAGAGCATGAGTTAACTCTAGGACTAAGCCCGACCAGCTATACTTAATTTCGATTCAGCAACTTCCTTTAGAACTGTGGTTTAAGTAAGGTTGTTTGGGGATGTTACGTAATTTGAAAAATTGCAAGGTATTGTTAAGCTTAGTTGTTTTATCAAACATTAATAATATTAATTCAGATGCGTCTCTCTTAGTACGTCTAGGTTTATAATAAAAACAAGACACGAAATCCGTAGTATTAGAAATTGGTTTGTTTGTTAACTTAACCAATAACTTACCGAAAAAGTTTTTGAAACCGCTAGTCTTGCTTCTAATGTTTGTGCTCAACGAACAAATTTTTTGAACACGAACACGTGCTAAAAACTCTTCTATTCATCAAATTAACAATATACAAATAACGTTATGTATTTACTTGGATTTGAAAAAAATTGCTATTAAAATGTTTCGCATTTTGCATTACGAAAAAGAAGCTAAAGAAAGGAGTACTCTTCAAAACTAGGTTCTTCTAATTAAAAAAGGAGATCATGAGTTAAGTTCACTGATGTATTTGTCGTGTCAATATTATCAAAAAATTTAATACATGATAAAACATCACTTTTCTTCCTTTTGTGTAATGAGTGAGGAAGTCAGGTACCGAACTAACTAAAATCTTTTCGTTTCGAAATAAAAGTGAGTTGTACGCAAACGCAATAACATGAGTCCGTATGACCTCACTATCGTTTCACGAACGCTTTATTTTAATTCTCATCATTTGTTGTACTAGCAATTAGAGAAACTGTCTGCCGGCATGACTGACTAATAATTCCTTTGCTTGCAGAAACTCATTGAACTAGTACGAAGTCAGATTTATTGGCAAAGATAACTCGATAACTGTATCGTGTGAAGCTAATTTACTAAATAATGGAGACGATCTTTTGTCATGATAAATTATTTATGTTGGTAAATATATTTGGAAAATCTATATGACTATGTAAGAATTCACAGCGATCGTTTTTCATTTCTTATTCTTAGGCTTCTCGCAATTCATTTTAGGCGTGGACATGGTCAAAGAACACATTTGTGAGTATGAACATATGGTTAAGATCACACTTATTTTATAAGGACTATAATTGAATGGAATAATTTATACTTATTTTTGAGATGTGGGGGATGATGTTGAGATTGAAATGCATTATTATTGTCGCATAAAAAACGCAAGTACAATGGAGCGAAGTTCATTACTGAAAATACTTTCAAGAAATATTTATTTTCTTTATCATGTTTCATAACTTTTCAATGGCGTTTCTTATAAGGAAGAAGGTGCGTTTTTGCAAGTTTCGACTTGACGCGGAAAAAAATTAGGTACTCTTATAGAATTGGAATGGGCAAAGCATGCTTTTAATATTGTATAAAAAGTTGAATGCCTTTTGAAAAGTCACTTCCCAAAAAAATGAAATGCTCATATATTATTGTAGCGTCTTCCTTTTCAGAAAAACCAACACGGCTTTTTTATTTTCACTTGGTAAAGTAGCCTAAAGCATGGAGGCGTAAGAGACAAAGAATGTTTGGAGAAAAATTATGGGTTGGTCCATTTCTCTGAAAGTAGAAACTAAACTGGTCAGAGAAAAATTTGAGGTTTAACCACGTAGATTAAGATTGAAAATCTTTACGTTGAGCTGCGTTGTTTCTTCCCACATTATCCACTACACTTAATTTATACACAAGAGTAAAAGGAAAATACATGTGTTAGTGAAAGAATTGTGACAAAGACCCATTAATTTCTTGTTCTCATAAAAACATTTACTCATTTCGTTTTCTTACTATCAATTCACTTTTGACTGCATTACAAATAATAATTGCGAGATTCTGCTATTCTGGATATTTTTATGTTTACCTTAAAAGATGATGATGAGAATACTATTTACTAAACACTGGGCGAATAAAATTTATTTCGAAGGCTTATATTTCACCCTGTTATGTAAATTCAAGAGTGGGGTACATATGTATTTATATATCAGTACAAAAACCCATTGTAAACCCACCATTTTTTTCCAGTTATTTTTTACACATCATGAAAAACCACATTGTTATTTTAATTTTTTAAGTATTTTCCCAAAAATTACAAAAGTATTCTTTCTATGCAAGAAGGATCAGGATCAAGATCGAAAGAAATATTTTCATTTCAAAATGACATAATGTAGAGAAATTGTCTTCCCTCTACACATCCAGAATCAATGTGATAAGTAATAAAATTTAAATCCCTTCATGCAGGATTCGCATTTATATTTTTTTTCGTGAAATTCTAAAACGGACAAGATAAATTAATACTATTTCCAAAACATTGCATTTTTTTGCAATACACCCAAATCATTTCACGGATCTCGATATGTTTACATACTTGGGTATATTTTTGCAAATAAATAAAAGTTTGAGCTTGCGGTTATCAGAGTGTAGTGTAGGACATGATGTGTCTAGAATAAGGATGGAAATATTTTCAAGGACTAATTAACAACATTGATATTAATATTGTCTGTTATGAATAAAAACCTAAAATACCTAAAAACAAGACATCTCAATGTGAACATTGTTAATATTTTGTTTCTGCGAATGTATTAGTGTATAATTAAGGGGCTAAAATAAATCAACTTCTAATAATGACTGATCCAAAATGCAGACAATAAGCGGCTCGTGTATAAATAAAAAGGAATGCTCGCAGACATCAAATGACCATGATGAGAAAGATTCCTATAATTTCCCAAGTTTATTCACGATTATTACAAACTTTGCTAGTTCTACCTCTAACTTGATAAAATCAAAATTACATGCTACAATCTGTGGGGAAACTCCAATTTAAAATGGAATGATGGCATGCATGTTATATTGGCGCATTCGATTTAACCCGACCACTATAATCGACCGCAACGCACACCTGAGCTAGCGCGTACTGCGATGAGGGGCTTGAGATGAGCTACTTCAGTTGCCATAATATGCATGGATCATTTAGTGACGTATCCATAATAACTTTACCTGAGCAAAAGAAACAAGGAAAAAATGGTTTCTACACCTCAATCACAATTCAATATCCAATCCGTCTACCAGGATAACAGCAACACAATCATCATCATCGCATTGCCTTTAAAAAGTAGATGAATGAGCACGCCTTGCACGACTATAAAAAACTTTGCATAAAATATCGTGAAGTTTTGCATGCTTTCAGAACTTTTCCTCGTCTATCAGGACAAACATAATTTTACGCTTTACTTTCATTGCCCTTTAATGATGAAAATGATGACGGACGTAATAATCATCAACCACATAGAATCTCGCTAGTTATTATTCGATGTGCAAAAACCGTTCATATTTAAGAAAAATACCCTTGCAGCATCGCACAACAGTAAATCAGATGAAAGTTTTTTCTTCTTCAAGTCAATTTGTGACAAAGCCAGAGAAAAATTTAATACCCCGTCTTCACTCGTAAACATGCATGTGGCAACAAAATGAAAATCTGCAATTGAATGAAACAGGCCAACTAAAACGATTCTTTGGGCTTTCCCAACAACACGTACTTGTAAAACAAAAGCACGAGTCAGAGTCATAAAATCCAATTGTCGATTGCCACATCCCACCCGCTCTAAAAATAAAACTTTAGCTGATTTTTAACAATCATCTGCAGGAATGGAAGTGAAATAGAGTTACTGCATATGAAATTTATTGCAAAACGCGAGGTTAATTTAGCTTTCTAGGACAATGATGATATTTTTATGAATGCATAAAACTCTGAGATTGTCACACATGCAACAGTTTTTTCGTAAAACTCCACCTGTCTCTTGTATTGTTTATGCATTCATTTCTCATTATTCTTTGATGAGCCTTCCTTTTTGTAATAGAATTGAAATGCATAATGCATTCCTAAGACCCCATTGCCGCATGATTCATGTGCTTACGAAGTGGATCAACGTTAGATGCAGGTATTTCCGTGGGAGGCTTTTGCGAATTTGCATGTATAGGAAAAGTCATAAAAAACTCAATAGAACCTTTCAGCTTTTATGCAAAAATGCAAATTTTCTAATTGCAAAATGAGAAGCACATTTTTGCTCCCCTAAGGTATTATTTGCGAAACTGTGAGCAATGAGTACTACCCGGAGCCATATTCAGACCGTCATATCAGCAAATAATCTTTTGTGCAACTCCGTGATACTGATAAATCTATTTTTTGTGCATTTACGTATTTATGTTAATGATGATGGTAGCTGATTTAACTACGTTTTCAAAGAGCATTTCTCACATCAAGCACAGTTTTTTCCTTTTGATTTGCCCTTGACAGAGTTCGTTCTCAGACAAAACAAAAATCTTTTGCAGAATTTTATGGTATTTCTTTTCTTGCAAAAGTCACACGTACGTACGAGTAAGTAAAAATTGTGCAAACACTAGCAAACATATAACCTTTTCGACGCTGCACAATATGAGTTCATTATTTCCATACACACAAATCCAACCCAGGATGCTTGTCTGCAACGATAATGTGGCTTATTTTGATGCTGATAACTAAAAGTACAAAGGTAATGAATATTGTAAGTAAGGTCTTAATGCGTACTTGATTAGTTTCTGATATGCATTCGAGCAAATAAATGCATACGGAGTTTCTCTGAGTGTACGCACATGCTCCGTCATCACCATTTATTACTTGTGTGATGTCGATTAATAAGGACCGCAACAAACAGAACGCTTTAATTGTTCTCTATTATCATAGCAAGCATTAACAATAACCTTCGAAGAGAATCCAGCCAAAATGTAATCAAATTCGTTTTGTGTAGTACGTGGTCAACGTAAATTTACGGCGAGTAACAGTGTAAAAAGCCTTGCAGGTACTTTGACTGCTATCAAGTACACATTCACACCGTCAATTTATCTAACCAGTTTAGGTCAATCCAGCAATATTGTATAAAGCAGCATAGGAAAATAATATTTAACTTGAGGTTGGTAAATGCCTTCATATAATGAGTTGCATGTAGCAGAAGGAGGAAATAGCTTGCTTTGTAACTAGCAGTTAAATGTAAGTTAATTGAAAATGACCTTTTAATATTTTAATAAAAATATAAACAAAAACTAGAATGACGGATGCAATTTCTATCAGTAGAAAATCTCTTGCTCGGGGTAAACACAGACGAAAGAGTTTTTCTGAAATCGTTCGAAAAGACCGCAGACACTAAATTTATGGATATGAGATTAGTATTGTTGTAAGTGAATATAAACTAAACTTGAGCATGAAATGTTGGCTTCAAATGATGTTATCCAAATCAAATATAACTTTTGATGAAGTGAGTTGACCCCTAACGGCGTAATGGATGCAAAAATTTTCCCACGCATTTCGTCTTGGCTCAAATCCGTGTTAACAGACGCACAATCATGTCGTGGGCAAAGTTATTACATTTACCAAAGCAATAAAATGAATGAGTGATAGTTCGATTACGACCGTAGCTGATGCTGACACCAAAACAGTAAAAATGGTTATCAGCAACTTGCAAAACAGTTATTTATTCAGTCTCACCACTTCAGTTTATTGGCGAATAACACAATTCATTTCAGCAATTTAATTGGAGTGATCCTGAGCAAAAGCTTGTAGAACCTTGAACCTAAAACTTTTGAAACGAGTCCGATAAAAAACTAGCATATGATACAGGGTCCATTAAATGTGAAGCTACTTTTCAATTACTATTCAATCCTTACCTTCGAAATTTCACCCGTACTACGATGCTGTATATATTTAACATACGGAGAAGTTTTGGCTATAAGTTAACAGAAAAAGGCCAAGTCTCTCGTGTTTTATTTTCGAGGTATTACTACCCATCGGACTAATTTAAAAAAAACCGGACTGATGAATGCCCAACGTCGTGACTTTATTTCTTTCTTCAGAAATCGTTTTCTTAGATTATCTATACAGGGCTCTATAAGAATTATCATCTAATATTATAGCTTTCGCATAATATGTCTACACAAATTTAATCAGGCATCTATGACTACAGTGTACAGCAAGTTTTTCATTAAATGAACTCTCTGAGAATGGAATTTATAAAACATAAAACGTAACCTACGAAAATTTATTCACCCTGATTGAAACTGTCAGATAGTAAGAGCTGCAATGATAGTACATGAACATTTCTGAAGTTCATTNGGACGTTCAAGATTGGAGACAAGCAAGCAATTTTCCCTGGGATTGCTACATATGACGACCAGAGATTAAAGTTTGTTTAGAGTAAAGTAGAACACCTCTGGTAACAATAATTCTGTCAGTGTCTGTAATTTTGCTAATACGTAAACTCACAATTAGCTCCGTTTAATAACATTAAAATTGACTCGTGCCAATTATGATGATGCTGTTATTTATTCGATCATTTTTCACATGGAAATTGTTTACTGTTGATCATGTTTTAACGCACTATTTGTCACAGAAATATGTAATAAATAATTCATTGAATATGCAGCCAATGCGTTACAACTAAAGACAACCGAATAGAAAATTTCATCAAATTATATTGAATCTGGCAATCTCGTTGCATCCTCGTTGTCTTTAAGTAAAGACAGGGAAAACCGTGATATAATCAACGCAGGGTTGAGACATCACAAATAGGCACTTGAGGCATGACTTTTCTGTATCAGGACAATGATCATCATGACACTATTTGTGATTCTATTCTGATATTCCCGACAATCTAGGAAGGACATTTTCAACGTCATTATCTTCATTACTAGGTAATCCGCGGCCCTACGTCCTCGCTTTCCTCCTACAAACCTATTTTGTGTCTAAAGGCAATTATGCAATTATTCAAGCAAGCAGTCAAGATGACAGACACAAATATTTACTACGTTTAACATTATATATTAGAGTAACTTAATGAATGAACTGAACAGGATAAGAACTCGTCATTTTCTGAGTTTTTGTCATCACAGAACCTAGGAAGTTTTTCGTTGTTTTTTAGCGTATTTCCCTCATGTTAAAAACAGCAAGTTGAATTTTAAAAACCCATGCCTGGGTAATTAAGTATTCCTGCATGCATGATGACTGTTTATATACGCCTTGCGTAGTTTCATTTTGCCCCAGTTAATGCCATAGAATTTTGGAAACACACAACAGGATGACAGAGATATTAATAGCGGATTTTATAGATATGATGATAATCAATAAGAATAATTTGCCGAGAAATTTTAATAATGTCTGATTTTCTGATAAAATTTGATTATGAAAGAAACAATAAGAATGAATTTTGTCTACATGTTGCAACAGAGAAGTTGTGAAACTGAAACAACGTTACTTTTCGGCGAATCGTATTCTCATTGGAATTGACAGATACGCAACATTTTCTCATGCGCACAGATAAATATTCTGGTTTTGGAGAGACATTACACCACAAGCCTGCATTGTAGAAAGTGCATCTGGTTTTTGCCAAGATGTACAACCTATCTGTCTTGTCATTCAATAATTGCGGACTTGGAAAGAAGCTAAATATTCAGTTTGGTTTCATCATATAGGATTAATCAATTTATTTTTGCTATAGATGCTGAGATACAACAAGTTGTTGATTATTCTTCGAAGATGGTGGTTACATATTAGTCATTGCAAATGCATAAGAAGAATATTGTAGACATAGATGACAACTCATACCTAGCGGACCTTTGCTATTCTGCAGAATTATGTTACGACTTATGAGTGAAGTCTGCAATGCAGTAAGAATAAACTTCAATTTTTTAGGTTCGACGCTGTTGAAGGAGAGGAAGTATTGCCAAACGTGAACTGCAAGCTTTTAGGAAGTATAAGAGACGAATGATCTTTCTCTTTGCGAGCAAAAAATCTTTTGGCATTAAATTAAAGACAATGATCTTGCTCTAATCTTGTTGCTGATGATGATGATGGCAATTGAAGAGGCTCAGGATTTACCTACTCTACAAAGTTAGTTGTGGTCATCATGGGTTAATTTTCTTACTTCAGTTGACATTTTAATTCGCCAAGAAAATACCATCAAATTGAAAAAAAAAACTTGCAGACATGTACCCTGAGTGCACCTTTACAAGCTTTTGACAGGTATACATTTTTTCACGAATGCATTGCTCTCGGTACCTTTATTAATACCGTATAGCTTAAGGCTTAAAGTGTATGCAATTTAATGCAAATTTCAATCCCCATATTTTCCTATCTAGAGTTATAGAATTATTACCATGCGTTACCTTATGATAAGGACATTCACTTCGTTTCGTTCTCTTAGCACACAACTTGCAATTTGTATACACCTGAACTGAAAGTAAAAGTTTTTTCCTTTACACTTGAGTTCGCTGCTTTGCACATGTGCAACGTGCAAGTTGAAGACATAATTAAACGATGGCAAATTCTTGTGTAGGTAGAAGAAATAAATGAATTAAAGCGGATAGAAACATAGCTTCGCTGAGATAAGAAAGGATTACAAGATCTTAACTGAATCAAAGG
>JAANSQ010003290.1:0-10347 GCA_036850885.1 Lepidocyrtinus dapeste
TACTTGAAAAGCGAACAAAGTAATAATGTTATGTAATTACATTCTTTAATTTTATGAAATGGTGTCTTTAGGGAAGCGTTCACAGTAAGCGTGCTGAACCCGGTTACTTTCTTTCCTGTAATATCAGCAATATTTATAATGTGGTTGGTCAAACCATCTGTACATTAAGAAAACTGGTTAATTTATTCATACATAGAAGTTATTTAAATCTAGGTAAGATGTCTACAAACTAAATTATCAATTTATACTACTTGATTTTTTATTATTCCCAAGGTAATAGAGGTGACTTAGTAGAAATGCCCAGGGACAATGAAAGTTATTTACAGAGCTAGATATACATAATATCATGATGCTTATGGAGTAAGTGCCGGAAGATAATTTAAGGATTGAGTTGTGTATAAATTTCTTTGCGTTCAAAACACGTAAAATTATCTTGGGTTGATTGTTTGACTCGAACTTTTTACTCTGTTTAAGTATTAAGACCAGAATAGACAAAATTATTATAAGCCTTTCCTTGTTTCCTGACGAGTTAGACTAAACAGGAGAAGGAAAGGTAAAACATTTTTAATAAAAACAATTCTAGGGATTAGGGAACCGAATTATATTAACTATGAAATTTAATTATGTTTATTAAATTGGTATAAAATACTATACTAATGGATTAATGTGGTTGTAATGATGAATAATAAAAATAAAATGACATTATGGTTGTCATTCGAAGATAAAATCGGAATAAGAAAAAAAATTTTTAATATGTAATTGACCTTGACGGTATATGCATATCTATCCCAAATGTATCATAAGCGTGTAAAAGTGCATTATGTAATTGATTTACCTTTGTCGTCAAAATGAATGGGATATCAGTTCATCGAGATGAATAATAATTTGTTAAACACTCACCCCCTCCAGCTGCAACGAGTTCAATGACTTCGCTGGATAATTTATTTGAGGTATTGACCGAAAGAAAATATTACAACTGCAATAACGAATTCATTATACCATTCTTCCTTTCTTAACAATTTGTTGATGCCTCGAAAATGTGTCCAGTTAAGCTTGTTGCAAAGCTTTAGGCATTCACCGAAGATGTTTTATGCGGTTCATGACAATGTCAATGTATGCACTTGTTACGATTGATTATACACGTAGCCTCATGCTAGGATTCCAAACCGCTTTTTGCATGCACACAAGAAAAGCATCAGTGACTGTTCAAAGAGTTGATTAATTGTGCAAGCTTAGATAGCCAAATATTATCTCAGTTTAATTATTAATAGAACAAATCGGTGGTCTAAAAGGAGAAAGTCCCTGACCTGAACCGAAAAAAGTCATTTAATGTGCCACTTACACTTATTAAAAAGTCAGCTCACGTAGGGAATTACCGTGTGACTTAGCATGCGAATGCGACCCATCTCACCAGACCCTTTGGTCTGGACACCAGCCATTGTAGCTGGTGTCTTAGCTTCATTATCACTCTACCTTAATCGTTGGGGATCCTACATAAAATTTACGGACAGGGTAGCAACGTATTGGGATTATAGTGGGGACACTTTTGATTTCATCGTTAGTAAGTTCGAAATAAATTGTTTGAAAAGTTACAATTAATTCTTGTATCATAAAGAAGGGGTTTGAAAAATTACTGTTTCCATGTAGTCGGGGCTGGCAGCAGTGGCGGAGTCAGTGATCTAATTATTTCTAATCAGATGTGTCAGATATTTGAATCTAAATTAGATCTGATCACTTAATTTTCATCTGAAAATTTAGATAAAATGAGATTTGAATTACATATAGAAAAAAGTGCATCCATGGCAATCTGACGAGTTCAAATTTTAAGAAAATGTTTAAAACCACTTTAAAAACGAAAATGCATTTAAAATTTGAACAAGATTCATTCCCAAACCTTGACGAAATCCTAAACTCTAGACTCGTGGAGGTCAAAAATGCATATATTTTGGGATGTAAACACTTAACCTTACAAATTTTAGCTAAATACATGTTTGCATCAACATGTTTGCATCCTTTCCCCTATAATATTTCTTCTGAAATATCCGGTTTGGAAATTTTAGTCGGATCAGATATTTGCCAACTTTTAGACACATTACATCGTAACTACTTTTACAATGCAATGATTTGTATCTGATCTAAAAAACTCTACCCGAAATAGATTTTATATCTGAATATTGTGCATCTGATTAGAATCAATCTGAACATCACTAGGTCGTTGCGAGTCGCCTTAGTCAGTAGTAAGAGTCAATACGATTGATTTAAAGCTAAATAGTAATCAATGGAATCGTATTAAAATTACTGGAACTTTTAGTTATAGAGTCCTTCTGCTGGAAGCCGGAGGACGGATAAATCCCATGCAAACTATCCCGGCAATGAGTTTGCTCATGTTGAACTACCCCGGTGAAAAGCCAAATATGAATCTAACTGACCAGTTTAAAAAAATAAACGAAGCGAGGAAAAATTACTAGTTTATTTATATTATTACAGAAATTGACTGGAAGCATAAGACTGTTCCCCAAAAATACTCATGTTTCGCATTGCCCCACAATGTAAGTGAAAGGATGGTATCTAAGTTTTATTCTTGAACATGAACATTACACTTTGTCAATTACAATTTTGCACTTTGATCACCCTAGAAATCGCACTGGAGTCAAGGTATGTGCAAAACGTGAATTTTACATTATGTATCCTACGTGGACGGTACAGAGTTCAGATGATACTGTACCTATCGTTCAACCCACATTCAAAATTTATACTTTTTTTAATGACCATAGTTTCTTTATAATTGCTCAGGGAAAGGTCTTGGGGGAACAAGCAATATAAATTTCCTTATTCAAAGCCGTGGAAAACCCAAAGGATTTCGACAATTGGGCAAACGTTACAGGTCATTAGCTGGTTTTTAAAAATGAAGGGGTTTTGCTACATAATTAAGACAGCCTAACTTTACTTACAGGAGACCCAGCGTGGAACTATGCAAACCTTTTACCATATTTTAGAAGAAGTGAAGATTTCCATGGAAGATGGCAAAACGGTTGAATACAATAACTCGATAACTTGATAAAGTAATTCAATTGTGTTGCATATTTCTAGCTTTTTTTCACACCACAGGTCGAACTCATGGTAAGGGAGGGCCAATTAAAATTTCACTCCCAGAATATACAGGAATGGGTGATGTGTTCGTCCATGCAGCAAACGAACTAGGTTTATATATTTACTTAATAATGCGTTTCCAATTGTGCATACCTAAGATGATCAAATATAATAAATAATTATCTTCCATCTTAAAAACAAGGATATCCTCGCCAGGATTTGAATGGATATTATACACAAGGTATACAGAATGGAGTTTATGTATTATATTTTCGCGAGTAACTCTGGTTACTCATATGGCACAACTTTATTCAATGGAATTTCGTGTGTGACTTAATTAGGGTTTGACACCATCTATTACCCTATCAAAAATGGTAGAAGGTACGGGATATTTGCAGCCTTTATCGAAGAAGCCATGTTGAATTTGGAAAAGACAATAACTGTCAGACAGTTCGCATACGTGAAAAAGGTTTGCAGTAGATTGATTAATGACTTTCTTGTCAATTTAAACAATCAAAGGTAAGTCTTACGTTCTTACTTCAGATTTTAATTGATGGACAAAATCGAGCGTATGGAGTCGAGTATGACTGGCATGGAAAAACTGAATTCGCTTATGCTCAAAAGGAAGTGATTCTTTCCGCTGGAGCAATGATGAGCCCACAATTGCTGATGTTGTCTGGCATTGGTCCAAGAAAGCATTTACAAGAGCTTGGAGTAAAATTTTCCGCAACTCTTTTTTTCACTTATATTACAATAAGATGTTTTTGATCATGACATTAAACATGCATTTGTTTTCTTCTCCGAATCTTCTTCCAAGATTGAAGTGAGGTAAGGGCAACTTACGGTAAAATTAATTTTACGCAGTTTACTCACTCAAAATTTACTTTCGTTTGTACAGGTCAAATTTACCTGTTGGGAAAAACTTGCAGGTAATTTACCCTATTTAGTATAGGCTAAATCTCAACGTTAAATCCGAGTAAACTTTTAACTTACAGGATCATATCTCAGCTTATCTCGGTCCATTTTTCGTGAACAAGCCTATAACTTTCAGCATAGAACGCGACGTAAACTCAGTCAATATTGCAAATTTTTTCGTGCAAGGAAGGGGTATTCTAACGACGACAGGTACACAAGCTATGGGATTCTTTTCATCTCGCTATGCAAAGGCTAGAGGAGAGGAGGTAAGATTTATATTTCTACTAATATCAAAGGGAAAATATTTAAATGTAATAATAATAACCATAGGGTACAAATAATTAGTTTGTTCAGTGTATGTGAAATTCCAATGATATTACTAGAAAATTTTGTCGCACAAATCTTTCGTGGAATGAGAAAAATTGTAGATGGAGTTTGGTATTGCAAAAAATGTTCTGCAACAATTTTCTTATGTAGCGTTTCAATAATATATCTCCATGGTGCTTTGAAAGAAAAGAACTAATGCCCTATATATATCCCTGCCAACTATTTTTTTTACTTAAAATACCATGATGCCATTTAGAAAAGAAATATTATCCATGTATAACTTGATATTTAATCTTAATTTTAAAGGACTGGCCAGATATTCAAACCATTTTGGCCGGAGTGTCAGTTGGAGAAAATTTTGCTAGAGACTTTGCTCGGGGTTTTGGTGTCAAGCGTCGAGTCCTAGAAAAGTATTGGGCACACGCTGTGGGAAAAGATTCTTTTCTTCAGATTGTATCCCTAGGAAGACCGAAGGCTAGAGGAGTAATTACGTTGCAAAATACTGACCCCTATACTCCAGCTTTGATCGACCCCAGATATTTGGACAATCAAGAAGATTTGGACATTCTAGTAGAAGGAATTAAAACTGCGGTGGATATTGTCGAGAAGACAAGAGCATTCGCAAAGTACAAAGGACACTTTACAGAGATACCTTTCCCCGGATGTGAAAATATTCCATTTAGGTAATCAGCAAATAGACTACAGTACCGATAAGTACATACTTTAAGCGTTTCGCGTAAATTTCATTTATTTTCTCTAGGTCGGACGCTTACTGGGAGTGTTATGCTACACAATTTAGCGTACATTGACAATTTATTGATTATCCATTGATTTTCAATGAGACATTCATATCGAAATCGACGTTTCTTCTAAATACTTTTGTTTCTGAAGGTTACTCTCCATCACATCGTCGGAAGTTGCTCCATGGGAAGGAATAGGTCTGTTGGAGTAGTTGATACTCAGCTCAGAGTATTTGGAATAGACGGCTTGCGTGTCATTGATGCTTCTGTTATGCCAGTAGTAGTTGTAGGGTAAGTACTCTACTGTTTAACTTCGATTTAACTTTGTTGTAATCAAGTTCGTATTACTTAATTTTCATTTAGGAACACCAACGCACCAGGTTTGTAAATTAATACATATATTTGTCTCTTTGTCTTTCTATGATAACTTTTTATGTAACAATTGCTAAATATTTTTTTAGCAATTATGGTTGGTGAAAAAGGCGCTGAATATATTCTCGACACTTATGAAGAGGAAAGACACGAAGCAATTAGAATCGCAGAAGAGCAGCGTAAACAAAAAGAAAAGGAAATGGCTGCGGCGGCCGCCGCTGCCGCTGCTGCAGCAGCGATTCAAGCAGCTCAAACTACTCCTCCTCCCCAGAATCCTAGTAATCCTTTTCAACCTCCTGTGGATCCCGATACAGATGATGAAGACTACGATACTGGACGAATTCGAGCAATTTTAGAGGAAAACAATATTAACGCAGAAAACATTCGAAATCTAGGATATGACAAGCAGGAAGAACTGTTTTTAAAATCCTATGTTAAGAACAATAAGGAAATATTTGAAAAAGCTGCTAAAAACTTTACAAGATATATTGATTAATAAAGATACGTTTCAAGCAATTTAAAAGCGCGAAGCAATCAAATCTACCCTTGTCATATTATGTAAAAATTTTCTCAGTGTTTTCTACTTGCACTACTTTATTACGGAGTTACAATGAACTATTTCAACAATTAATGTCTTTTGTCCAACTGTGCTTATGTTACTCCACGAAATTTGTTACATCAAATTGCCCCATCTACAAGTAGTTTCACATGTTACGTGTTACTTGGTCCATAAAACCAAAAAGTTATTAATTAATCTGTGAACAAGGAGAATTTTTTATATAGCAGGAACTTACAAAACCCTGATTGTTTCCATGAACACTTTGTTTATCAGAACAGGGTACCTAAAACATTTCTGAAATTGTTGACTACATAAAATTTCTGAGAAAGGACTTTGCTGGGCTTAAATATCAGGTTGCCCCATGTTAGTATTAAATTGTAGTTTACCTTGTTTCCATTGTTCGTATGAAATTTATCATGTGCTTGGTCTGAAGATAAGAATGTGTATCTATCTCAACCTTCTCCTTTAAACACAGGTATTTTTAAATTTTTTAAATAATTTTTATTGCTGAAAACGATAATGTTTATTGTTTAGCTTCATCCATCCATTTAAGTGTACTTAATTAAAGTAACCCTTGACCGCGGTGCAATGAGGCTTGAGGGTTCACAGAACGCTGAATACGCCTGGCTTATTCATGAATTAAAACTTAAGTAGCATAGAAGAATAGGGTTGGTATTTTGCTAAATACTGTACCTAAGCAATCCCATTTTTCTTGCTACATCACTAACAAGAAGATGACGAGAGCATAACATGTGTATGAAGTTCTATGAAGTTCAGTTATGCGGCTTTTGCTCAGGAAGCAGCTGACAAACCAGAAAGCTGTGATTGTGATATCTCAGATCGTGATACCTGTCAATTAGTACATTTAATTGAAGTATTATTGTTTTCGTGTTTTGGTCAAGCCTGAAGCCTCCTGAAAATGGCCGTTCCGACATTACTATTACTACAGTGTTCGATCTATGTATCACCAGACTAGAATTGTTAAAAAAAATTTAGCACTTTTCAGATTTAATACGTATCTTGGATTAGTTTGGAACGGGGGTTAGTTAAAATATTTTACTAGTGACAATTTTGAAGTGGTTCTAGCATTATAGGTTGTTATCTTAATGACAATTGAACCTAATTTCATGAAGACAAATCCCAAAAGGCAATACGCTTTACCAACGTTTGTTTCAGGTAAGCTATTCCTTTCTCCAAATTTGTTTTGCACCATTTTATCATTTGAAAATCAGTATGTAAATATGATAAATTAAAATAGAAAGTAAATGGAGAGGAAATGTGAATTCACTTTCCGTTATCGAATCAGAAGAAGTTTGTTGCTATGAACAAACCTTAATTGCATATGATTTGATTCATGTGATGATGAGTTTTGAAATTTTCCTTGCTTGTTCCATGCGTAATCGCTGCAAGTGAAAAGAATTTCTACTGAAGCAAACAGGAGAGTAGACAGGAGAATTTAAATAAAGGGCCCGATATAAAGTTTGCTGTTAATATTGTTTTTTATTCCAATTTATCCATAGTACTGATTTACGTAATAAGTTTCTCAACGTTCATGATCTTTATGTCTGTTTGACCTTTAGGATTTGACGTAAATACGTAAATTTAGATATTTAAAGATGTATGAGCGAAATTCATGGTTATGTTGTGGTTTGGTATGTTCTGCCAAATTTTATCCTTTTGACCTGTTTGAAAGATTGTATTATCTACTCTAGAAGATTAGGCGATCTAGCTTTTTATTTATTTCATGTCATTCAGTATCAGTGCTTAACGAGAAAAGGGCAGAGTTCGTCAATAGTTAGGAAATGGCCTATGACCTGTTTGTCCGCATTGAATGTAAACCTCTCAAGCTCCAGAAAAATGGCACATAGCTTACAACTAGGTTAGAATAATTATAAAGAGGAAACATGTAGTTTTGCGCGTAAATATGATGTTCTGATTGTACATAGCAGTTTAGTTTTTGTACCCTGAAATAATTTTTCTTTATATCTGTCGGAATTTATACTCATACTTTGACTTTCATAAACATGGAAGGGTATGCTCACGACAGTTACGTAATTTGCGTTTTCGAAATTAAGCTCACTTTTTGCTTTAAAACGAAGAGATACTACAAATTAAGGAACAATAAGGAATGTACATAATTTCGCTTGCGCATACTCCCATTTTTCAAATGCATACACCGTCTCGTTTTAAAATAATGGTTAAAAATGACACAAATAATTTAAGGTAAATAATTGTTATAAACATATACCTCTATGTGGCCTGTCAGTTTCTCATTGTTCAGACATTCTTGCGTTATTTCTCATAACCTGCTCGTTTGCCTTCACTTGCACTTATTTAATGTGCTTGTGACTTTCTTGAGTGAGTCCGTGTATCTTTAAAATTGTAAACGCTCATGGCAAAATCTTCTGGGAGTATCCTACTCGTACAAAACTAATGCAGGCAGCCGTTATATCTTATACATATTTTCAAACGTCTTGAAGCTAAATTTCCCATACCCTTTCATGTCGTGCCTAGAAGCTTAGGTAAGCTTACCAGTTATGAAATATAAAGAATGATTACGTCTATGGTAATTTACAAAAAATAAAAACTTCACTACCTGCATACATGTGTGGAGTAGAGGTACTGACTAGCAAAGCTGAAATTAGTGGCAGAGGAAAAAAATTATGCAATTAAGAGAGAATGGCATGGGTGGTTTTGACTGAATCAAGAATTGCTAAGCGTTAACTGTATTGTGCCCATTTCCTAACAAAGATTTTTTGATTTCCATAATGTTTTTACTGCACGGAATAGATATGAAATGATGAGATCGTTGTAGCTCGTTAATATTTCTTTGTTATCTGTTACCTCCTATCCCAGGAGCCAGTCATAAGCCACGCACGGTCATTCCGTCTCATTCTTGATTTCGAATGTCTTTGCGTAGTTTACACCTGCTGCCTGTGGTTGGTTTACAGCTTTACAAAGATTTGCGCACATTACGTGACTTTCTGAGTTACTTCAGATGTTGCGTAACATCTTATTTTGAAGTCACTTGGTTTTGTTGAAAACGAACGTGCCCTTCTCTGTTTGGGTAAAATTTAACATTTTTCATAGCCGACGGTAGTGACTAGGTTTGCTGTTGAGTAACAAGTACTCGGTGACCTGAATTTTTAAGAATTGGGTTGCCATTAGTAGTGATAACAGTTTTATTTATATAATTTAAGTGTGTTGTTTAAAATTTTCTTTCCAGTTAGTATTGCCCTTAACGGTTGGTAACTCGTGAGGTTTTGACTGAAAACGGAGCAATTCTACAGGCATCATCATGGACGTTGGAACAATCGACCCCACAGAAATTGACTGGACTCCTTTTGCATTGACTCATGTGGAATATCCCAGGGGTAAAGTGATGCCATCTTAGCGAAATTGTCATATTTTAGCATGAAAATATTTTGGAATAATATGCCTATTTTTAATTAGGGGATTTCTTGGGAAAAATCCTCGCAATTTTCAGCCTCATGCCGATGGCTATAATTGCTGGTTTTATTACCCTTATTATGTTTCGTCGAGATCTACACACCGTAAGTATCCGCGCACAAATTCAAATATTATGAACTTTTAAGTAAATATTAAATATGACCACCATCTCCTGGACAGTTTCATTTAAATAACTATTTCCTTGATCAATTTTACAGATAACATTCTTCGCCGGACTGCTATTGAATGAAGGATTGAATATGGTACTGAAATATACCATCCGAGAGTCCCGTCCAATGCATAGGAAAACACAATACACGGAGTATGGAATGCCCTCCTCACACTCTCAGTTAATGTGGTTTTTTGCTGTGTACTCAGTTTACTTTACTTTGTTCAGGTAATTATGAAATGATTATAAACAAACTAACGGATATACTATTACATATACGTAATTAAGGAAAACATTTTTCCAAAATATCTGTCAGTTTGCTGATATTACGCGTAATTATGAAACTGTTGGTCTACTACAATAGATTATGTTTCGAAATTTTTTTTCCATGTTTCACAGGTTACATAAATATCCAGGGAAGGGTTTATATTTCCAGTTACACAAAGTGGGAATAATTCTGACAGTACTTACAATCGCAGCTTCTGTAGCATATAGTCGGTACGTATTACTTTTATTTCTAAAGTTACTGATCGCGAGTATATTGGAACCAAGACTGATATCCTTAATGATCTTATTTTTCCTCTCAAGTATATATCTCATGTATCACACATGGGCTCAAATAACATGGGGAGCAGTGATCGGAGCTTTATTCGCCACAGCGTGGTTTCTTCTCACTCAGTATGTATTCACCCCCAGATTTCAAGATATTGCAGCTTGGTAAGTTT
>JAANSQ010003291.1:0-10346 GCA_036850885.1 Lepidocyrtinus dapeste
TACCTATTGAAATTTTCTAGGCTAGTTTTCCAGAAAGTAGGCGGTTTGTTTTCTTCCTCGTTTTCTGTTTGTTCTCCCTCCCCTGTAGGCACGGTACCGTTTACCATGGACTCTGAATATTCTGCGGTAGTTATCCAATCTAGATAACCTCTTAGACTTTCTTCAATTTGCTGTTGTTCTCGGAGTTTCTGAAAATCCCCCCTAGACTCTGCCTTTCCTTTTTGCTTTGAAAACTCTCCGGAAAGTACACCGAGAATCAAGTTCATCACAAAGAAAGCACCAAAGACAACCATGGAGGTGAAGTACACCCACTCCCACCCGGCACCCATTCCATCCTGAAGATTGTACATGACATCAGTCCAGCCTTCCAGAGAGATGCATTGAAAAACTGTGAGCATGGCCAAGCCAATGTTGTCAAAGTTTGTGATACCGTCATTGGGCCCTTCCCAATAAAGCCTACAAACCCAATATGAGGAGTTATCGTCAACATCTTCACAATTAAAGCCACCACCACAGTTTGCAGGGTCGTTCATCATTTCACCGGTGATGTTATGGAAACACGTTTGATGAAGTTGGCCTTCAAACATTTCCAGTCCAATAATGGCATAAATGGCGATCACAAAAAGGACAAGGAGGGCAATGTGAAACAAAGGAATCATGGCCATCAGAATGGAATTCATAACGACTTGGAGGGAGGGTACTCCCGAGACCAGACGAAGTGGTCGAAGCACTCGAAACGCTCTAAGTGCTTTGACGTCAAAGCCCTCCATAACGGAGCTGAGAATGGAGCTGAGCAAGCCGACAATCACAATGGTGAAATCGAGAAAGTTCCAGGCGTGCCTGAGATAGGCTCCGTCGTGCGCCACGAACCCTAAAACAATCGACAATATGTTGTGAGTTTGAGTAAAAAAATACAATAAAAAACTTTAATAAAAAAACTACGCTTTTACCCATCGCAATTATCTTCATGACGCACTCTGCGGTGAAGATCACAGTAAAAACTATCTCTATCTCTTCGAGGGCGGCATTAACACTATCGGAATCATTGTTAGGATATGGGGTGGCCAGCGCCAGACACACGCAGGTCGCCATAATCGTGACTAGGATTAAATATTCGAATCCCCTGAAAAACGTCATTCAATTTGAACATCCATGAATCCATAAATAAATATTTAAATAAATAAATAAAGTATTCTCTTTACTTCCATTCGACGATTGCGTAGCATATTTTTCTCAAGGGATTATCTAAGCCTAAACACAATAAGGAGCGTTCGGGTCGTACAGGCAACGCTTGTCCTTTTGGAGGGGGTTTAGGTGCCTTCTCCTTCTTTGGTTCCCCCTCTGCGGGTTTCTCTCCTTCTGTAAACAAGGTAGATTTAGATTTTATTTTGGCATAGTAATGCATGGAATTTGCCATCGTCTGATTAGTCTAATTGAAGCTATACAGTCCACTAGCTAAGGTGGGCGTTGTTACTACATACATTATCCTACTTTTCCTTTGTCTATGATACAAGACAGATGAGATAACTATCCTTTGTCTCAAGATATCGATGTCTCTATAATTAAATTAAATTCCTTTATATCATAATGTGGTTACTTATAATATGAGGATTTGCCTTTATTTTTCATTACCATAGTTTCCACAACGAACCATCCCAAATCTTAAATGGTTCACGTAACATATGCATAATATGACAGGATCCTCCTGGGCTTTCATTCGAGTGAAAAAGATAATAGGCGAAGAGAGAGAGAGAGAGAGGGAGAGAGAGAATGTGTGTGAATGAGTGATCAGTTGGATTTGGATTGGAGTGAAGATGAAGCAAAAGCGCTAAAAATAGAAACGGTTGCTTCGTTTTTTTTCTATGAGTAACAAAGATAAGACTCTATATGCTTTCCATTTTTTCAGTGTGCATCATTCCTATTCATAGTTTCTTTCCCAATGTTTCCATTACATTCTGTTGCGATTTGCATACTTAATCTAATCAGGCCAGTCGAAGCAAAGCAAGAAAAATGAAGTGAGCAGAATTGAATCAGCGGCTAAACTAACCATGCTTGTAAAAATGCAAAAACAACAAGACAAGACAACGACCGTGCTTTAAAAAAACGTCTTAGACGGGAGACATTATGTTCAATGTTTAGATTTCCCAATGCTATTGTATTCCCTTTTTGTCTTAACAGATTTAATAAAGTATTGTATTATGGACCATAATTTTATTCCGTTTTATAAGGTATTCCTGCTGAAATGATGAATGAGAAATATATAAAATGTAAACAAAAAGCGTGTGCACAAAATAAGTCTTTAATTTTGCATTGAAGACATTTTTTTTTGCAATTTTAAATTCTATCAACTTCTTGTTTGGCATTTTTTTGGCATGAGAAATTTTGGTGAGTTGAATGGCAATGAGTAGGCACGGGTAGTTTTGCCTTGCATCTACATTACTACATTTTATTCGTATACTTACATTTAGTTCTTTGCTGTTGCTAAGTAAGTATTATGACTTTAAGTATAAAACTTACCTCGATTAGATTATCCTTAGGGGTTTAGAAATTCTGCCTCGGGATTTTCGCCTTAAGGAATTTAGAACTTGGCCTTTTACGAACTTTTAGTTGATCTGAGGATAAGCTCATTCAACATAGACTCAGTTAATTTTCTTGAAAATCTGAATTTTCTAAAGGCAAAATTCCTTGAATTAAATAGGCTAAAATCCCGAGGTAGATTTCCCCATTCCCGTCAGATTGCATGTGCATATTTAAGGCTCNGTGGTACTAAGACTTGCCTGGAGTTGTGGCTCCAGCTGGGGCAGGTGCCACAGTTGCTGGTGGTGCTGCTGGTGCTCCAGCTTCCATTTTGAATAAATTGAAGTTTCACGTATAAACTTTTGGCACAAAATAATAATTTCAGCCTCCTTTTTGGCTTTATACTTTTTGCACGTTATAGAAACTGGTACAAACTTAACTCTATCTTGGTGCCACTTTTCACTACATTGTCTCAGAACCGGCTTCGATTTGAGGCATTGTGCATATTATATTCATGGGGATTAGTGTCAGTCAAAATTTTTCTGGAGAACATTGAAGCAATATGGCACGTATTATCGATGTCTGTCAGGCGAAATAACACATATGGAGAAGAAGCTGTTGGTTTCGTTGAAAATCCTTGACCTGCATACATCATTTCCATTATTTATTTAATCTTGAAGTATAACAATAACAATTATCAAGGGAAACATGAGGAGCTTATGGAAATGGAAGCATAAAAAAATGGGTGTTAATAACGTGCGTGTGTTGGGTGCACTGAAAGTAGAGCCTAAACTTTCTGACATTTATTACTCCAAGTACACAAACACGTCATTTTAAAACTCTTTTAGAGGGTCTTTAACGTAATTAGAATGACTCATTGTTAAACATGTCATTGCTTTACTGCTTGAGCCGATGACGAAAAGCTCGAGAAATTATGCTATGGCTATGGCAAAAATACACTCTCACGATCTAAACTTTTTTTGCATCTTTTGTGATGTACTTTTCACACTGAAGGTTATTGTCACTTTTGACTAGATCTTATAAAAATTTAGAGCAAGGGAAAATGGGAGAGGTGAAAGGAATGCATGCCACAAGCAGACAAAGAGAACAGACCTTAGAATAATATTGGCGAGAAAAAAAAAACACGAAACTTTTATCCCTCTCATTTAACCTTTCCCTAGAAAAATAAAGTTTATTTCTAGGTTTCCACATCCTAACTCCACCACGCTAATACAGTCCATTTTTTTCTGTCACAGTAGACCCGGACAAAATTCGAAGCACCAGGTACCAATCATGTGGGTCACTTTTTTAGGCATGACCAGTACTAAAGTGAGCGTAATGATGCATGAATAATGTCACATTGTTGGGTGTGCAAACGCAAACCCTCCCGAATTCTGAACAGACTCCATATCTCCAATTTCCTGTTTTCCACTTTATCTATTCACTTTTCTCAGATCGATACTACATCCAAACGCCTTTTTCATATTAGTAAAATTTTGGCAAAATATTTTTGCACCGGCAGTTTAACCCAAACGTAAAAAGCCTATACTTTTTTGTCACTAAATCTGCCAAAAGTTTCGCTCAGATTGTTTGCAAAGCACAAAAATATCGTTAAAAATATAAACTATAATTGCAAAGGGATACTTTTTCCGAATTTTTGTCTGTTGTGAGCGCATCACACAATCAGTTTTTACCTCAAAGACTGACCGCAGATGGAAAAAAATGATAGAATTACACAATGCATAGGTATTTCTAGAATTGCAAAGTAAAACCAGTAGAGAATTTTTGCATTACAGATGTGTATTCCTAGAGTCTTTGGTGGCGTGGCGTTTCGTGGATTGTGCAGTGTTTCAAAACTCATTTTAGCGTTTTGCATTGCAGAATGGGATACTTTTACAGCTGCACCATTCCGAACCAAACACATACATATGCATTTCAGAACACTAAAAAAGTAAAGTACATACAGTAAGTTAAAGCCTACTACACGCCTATAGGTATTTATAGTAAATCAGCAATAAAAAAAAGAAGTAGCACATTGCATCTTTTGCATCCTCGCCAGGATCACAGTTCTTTATTACCAGTTTGAAAAAAAATGTAGAGAAAAAGAAACTTGAAACAATCTCTTTTCCCTTCATTTACCTTCCATTCCACTCGCTTTATTCTTTTTTGATGAACAAAAACCAGGAACTGCCCAGACAACGGAGCGATTGAGATGCGGTACAATCGTTGAAATATTCATCCATCCATAAATCCCAACAAAAAACCAATTTACGAAAGTAGCGAAAGTGTCTAATTCTAAGTAAAGCTACAGGAAGGAAATCAGACGGACTGCAAAGCAGAATGGCACATGAATATAAAATATGCATCTAGATATAAAGTTACCAAGTTGATAGGTGCGTGTGAAACCCAAGAGTGGGATAAGAGAAAGAGACTGGCTCCGGTAATGCTGTCTTTCATCCTCAACTCTTTTTACCAGTACATTTCATTAGTACTTATTGCCAGTTCCAACTTATTTCTTATTCCATCAGCGATTTGGAAATCAGAAAGCAACAAGTTTAGTCTGGCGTAAGAAAATTCAAAGAATGGTATTCCATCTAGAAACGATTAAGTATAGCAGCAGAATAACGCGAAAAAAAGGTTGCTTAAATCCAAGCAAGAAAAATGTGTCTTGATGTGTGACTCTGTGGAGCGTGTAGTGTTCGGAAAGACTCGTCCCCATGATCTCAGTTCTTCAGTTCAGAAGACTAATTCATGTAATACAAATCACTTTCATGTTGTACAGAACCTTGTAATGCATTTTGAATGACACGATTTTGAAATTGTGAAGAGGACACAAATGGAAAAGGCGGATGCCCTCTTAGAGCCTAAAGTCGTCTGTATTTCGGGGAAACCCTGTGGAATGCATAAATTGACAATGATAAAAACGCTCATCTCGAAAAAAAAGAGTTTCCTCTGTGTAAAATCCTATTGTGTTTCATTTGTAGTTTTAGTTTTGCGAGAAAAAAAAATCAGCAAAAGTTGTAAACACTTGGACTAGCATTTAAGGTGGTTAAGTAATAACAATCGAATTTTATTATACAGTAAGTTCAATAAACTGCATACAAACTAATTTTTCTTATTTAGCCACTGGATAAGTTATTAGATTCTTTGTGTTTATAAATGTAACATATAGTTAAGAGCGTACATTAATATGTAGTTCCGCTCGACTGACCAGAAATTCTTAAAAATTTATTGGTTTCGGGCGTATAAAAAGTAACGATACGAGGATACAAATTCAACTTGTATTGGTAAAAATGACAAAGAAAGTAACCTTTCCGTAAGCAGAGAGCAGATAAGCCTTGAGTAAAAGTACTTTCTCCCAAGAACCGTCCATACATAAATACAGAAAGTTAAATGCTTTCAAGACAAAGATCTTACAGAACAATCCAATTGATAGTATTAACTACACATTCTAGTTACATAACTTGTAGCTTGTCAAACTTTATTTTTAGTTATGATGATTAGATTCTCTTTACTTAATTAGGATGAATAACAATTTAACAATCGCGAGTTATGTACATCTTGGACGGATAATGCTGACAAAGGACGTTTAAAAGTCGGTTCTGTTTTAGCAATTTATAGTTTTCCTTACTCTAAATCATACTCTGACATTTTAAAGAAGATTCCTTTCCTACTTTGGTATTTTTTGGTAAAATGACTAAACTTTAAAGAGATTAAGAGGTACAAACATGAGGCAACTTTCCCTATTAATTAAAACCTTAATTATGGTATGGAACAGAGATTTGTTTCCTTCTCTGGTAAATTATTTGTAAGCCACGTCGGAATGCAGCCATTAAAGTAAGTAAAT
Source organism: Lepidocyrtinus dapeste (assembly GCA_036850885.1). NCBI lineage: Eukaryota > Metazoa > Arthropoda > Collembola > Entomobryomorpha > Entomobryidae > Lepidocyrtinus > Lepidocyrtinus dapeste. The sequence continues at coordinate 6,365 of JAANSQ010003291.1, forward strand.
AGAGAAGCCTCACTTGCGTGATGATGACCTCAATAAGTACATACTTTTGAATTTAGCCGTTTCTTATCTTCTAAGTTTATGTAATCTTAATACATGTAATATGATAACTTGTTTAAAATCTCCACTGCTTCATCTCTACTATTTTAGGGTTTCACCTAGACTAGATTAGATTAAAATGAGCTAATACAATTTTTTTGATTTACTTATCATCGTCACTAGCGTATGTAGGAATGTATACATTTATAATGTAACAACATAGAAAAAAAATTCATATTCGATTCTGTTCATACTATATATTTTATCTTGTCTTTACAAAACCTGACTTCCAAGTTCATTCATACACATCAATTCCTCCAAGTCAAGCTCATTCTCTAAAAAGCTAATACCATTCCTTTCGTCCCACTGGAGAGCGGCAAATTCCTGTCCGAAATTTCCAGCGGTTGCATGGCAAACATTTCCAAGATTTGAATTGTCGGAACTTATGTGTATGGAATACTGCTGACATTCCTGTTCTGTGAAAACGGGGACATTTGATAAAGTGCCCATTTCAATGACCTCAGTCCCTTGGGTTTCCACCATACCGTTTAACTCTGCAATTAGATTGTTCTGTTCAATGGCTGGTGGGGTTGTAGCAGTTTCATCCTTGGTTGAGTCGATGGAAGCAGTGGTTAGGATAGGCACTGAAGGGATAAGTGATGGAAGCTGCACATCTGAGCAAGTGGAGATGATGGGACTAGTACAATTTGTAACCACGGCTGTAGTCATTTCCCCTGAATCCTTTCTTTGAGAATTGTTGAGAGTGTTTAAGATTTCAGTGATGAGATTTGGATCCGGTGGAGATCCGTTTCCTGAAGTGCATAATACATAAACGCATTCTCCATTGCTAGTGATTGAATTGATGGTTTCACTATCCACCATCTGAGGTGAGACTGAGACAGCATCCAAATTACTAACTTGGACATGTTGCACAACATTAGCTTGCATTGGCAACTGATCCTGTTGAGGATTTGGAATGTGTAACTGCACCTCTAATTCTTGAGCGACTACTTGATGTGATAGATTGTGCTGATTCTCAATGCATGTGGGATCATCACACGAATGCTGGATCTGGATAAGGGATGGGCTCGATTGTGCTAATGCATGATGATGCATATTCTTTGTGGTGCAAGATTGGCCTGGTAGGGTACCAGTAGGAGTTGCTGAGATCAACAGAGATTGTTCTGGAGGACCAATAGCAGGAGGATTCTCTGAACTTTTCCCGAGTTTCGTTTGCTTTGGCTTTTTCGGAGAGTTTCTCCGCTTTCGTAAACGGTAGACTTTCTCCCCTTTGTCTAGAGATGCGGCAAATACAGGATCCAGCCTCCAGAACCCTCCTTTTCCAGGCTCATCTTTTGAACGCGCAACCTAAAACAAATACAAGCTTTTTTGGTTTGGAAAAAATGATGGAGAGTTTATGTTTATACTATGTTTACCTTGAGGAAACAGCGATTCAGCGATAAGTTGTGCCTGTTAAAAGAAATAATAATAATTATAATGACTATTGAAACACTTTTCTCATAATCATATACATAAATACCTTATGGAATTTTGCCACGCTGGATCTGCATTACGATAGTAAAGAAAGTTTTCCCGAATCCAGGCGTAGATCGCGCTGAGCGTCATTTTGTTCTTGTTTGCCCGCATTGCCATGCATATTAGGTTAGCATAAGAAAATGGTGGCTTTTCTTTTTTTACAGTCCTAAAATATAAAATAAAGATTTATGTAAGATTTATGATGGTAATAATAATGTGTTTTTTATTATAGATTTAGGTATTACGTACCTATATTCCAGTAGTTCATGCTCCTTCAAAACAGGAATTTTACTGGCTTTCTTTGTAGGAGGCTTTGGACTAGCTGGTGGCGTGGGTGGACCGGCGACAGTCAGAATGTTAATGTTCTGCAGCCAGGTTAGAGAAGTGAGATCATCACATCTCAGGGGCGATGTGCATCCATCATTAGAGTCGGACATTTGATCATCTAGATCCATCTGGAAGAAGAAAATATATTTTTTAAATTGACTACATATTCCGTAATAAGCTCATTATTTTGAATCCGTTCATGTAGAACATATTTGATTGCTTTTATTTGTCTACTTGATCGACTTGATCTTGCCTAATGCAACACCAATTCTTCCATTCGTTCCATAACAAAGTACATTACATAATCCTAATCTGAGCAAACCCACCAAATGCACAAACTTTCAATGCTTTTGACACGGATGAATTTCCCATTTCCCATTTTCCAGCTTTTACGTTTGCTTCCCTCTTGAAACAATAACTTTTCCGGACGGGAAGCAGTCTCATGAATTTCGAAATTTTTTGTTGAGTAATCATATCATTATTACCACTGCTCGGACAAAACCAAGGCAAGGGATAAAGTATAGAACGGGAGTTTACATAACGTAAATGTGAAAGGTATGTACATTTCATGAATTTTATATGCCGGGAATTACAGCATGCATTATTTTTTACTCCGAAATTCCCCTTCTCTTCTCATGTGTAAGGTACACACTGTATGTATCTCTTTTTCCCACTTTTTAGTTTTCGGTTTCCATCTGCTTTACTCTCTCTCTCCCCTTTTCCCAAAATTATTAGCTTGCATACAACCACTTTAAGCTGGACCTGGTCTGTAACTTTTGTAAGCTGAGTAAAGTAAAGACAGGTAGATTTCTAGCGGACAGGTTTCAATACGGCATGGAATGATTCAGCTCACTCTCCCCTTCCAAATTTCAATCGTTTGCTTTGATTAAAAAAGTCGTTGCAACAGGAAACTTTATCTCAGACAAAGATCATTATTTTTTTTTGCAAGACAGTATATACTCTATACAGTTCGGTGAACTGACGATTTAGCTAATGAACTATGGAGGAAAATAAAAAATGGAGCTTTAACTGAAATATGAGAGACAAAGAAGACCATTTCAGTAGATTCAATTAGACTTTTAAAGAAAAACTATTTTTCATAAAGTAATGCATTCTGATGATGAAGAAGAAAAGTTATTATAAGTGGTATTATACCCGGTCGTTGTATTTGGGCCGATGTTGAAATTCAACACATAACATGCATCTTTTTTCTTTATAAATGGTGCACCTGTCCAAAACCAATCGGTCCTGGAAATAACTACTAAACTAATCTATATATTGGTAGAATAGACTTCTTTCCATTCCCGTAAGAATTATCTCTAGGGAAACTAGAATAAAAAGCGCAGGTTTTTCCTCCATTCTCTCGCAATCATGCAATACCAGCGTTGTCATTGTCCTTATGTGATTTTCCCTCTTTCTCTGTCTATCAATCAAGAGAAGCGCTTCTGCTTGCATGTCTGGGCTGTGGATCGAACCGCAAACATTTCTCATCAAAACACCCGACTTCAAAAGTGGAATTGAAAATTCTATGCTACCGTCGTACACGTACAGTGAAAGAAGTACTTTAAGTGTAAATATTAAAACGTACTCTTCTTATCAGATTATTTCGACAAAACCAATTTCTGTTCAGGCTTCAAGTGTAAGCATTAGCTTGCATAATAAATAGAGCACAAAAGTTCGATTTCAGTTCGGAGTATATCCAAGCAATAAAGAATGATTCATTTTATTGCTTCATGCATCCCTCTCATCACCTTCATTTAAAATGTTACATAATCATCGCATTCGCGTAGGGGGAACAGTTTCATACAAGTACAAACTTATTATTTCCTTTTACATCTCGACACGAAATCATCTCAATCCACTCAAACCTAATAATGATAATCTCTCCCTCCGAGAAAACTTCATCTCCCCTTTATTCAAACCCAAAGTAACAAATAATTTGGATAGGGTTAAAACATTCTATGAGCAAGCAGATACAAATGCTTTTTATTACGATATATACAGTTCATTAGACTTAAATTGTGCAAACTTTCAGGTGAACTTCTTATGTAATGCAATGAAAGATGTAGTAATTAGTTGAGCC